>PVJA010039242.1:0-19259 GCA_004027025.1 Myocastor coypus | reverse complement strand
TCCTGTTTTCAGCCTCCCAAGCCCTAGGATTACAAGCCATCATGCCCAGTCTCAATGGCTATCTCAGTTCACCCAGGGGCCAGGCCAACACAGCAAGCTGGGGGTTGAACCCCGGTCCTTCCCTGTCTGCTGAGCTATCTGGCTGGCCCTGATTTTTAAATTTTGAGACAGGGTCTCACTATGTCCCTGAGCTCCCAGGATGTGGGTGAATTTACCCACCCTCCTACTTCAGGGTAGAAGAATTCTGTCAGGTCCTTGAGCAGCTCCCAGGGCTGGGTCAGGGACACCTCCGAGGCCCTGGAAAGAAAACCATTCTTCACATTCTTTCAATAAGAGAATGTCCTGTGAATGTGAAGCACCTGCGTGAAGACAAACAAATAAACAAACAACTTCTTCAGAAACAAGGACTTTACATCAAACTGGAGCAGGAGGTGGTGTGTTCCTGGAGCCCCTCCCCCTAGAGCACGCTGCCTGTCCCCCTATAAAGAGTTAGTGCTGCAGACTTCAATTCATGAGCTGGGGCTCCCTGTGGCAGCTTCCGGTTTTAGCTTTCTTTTTAACAACTTAGTCACAGACAAATTTTCCTTTGTCGCCGGCGAGGACCTATGACATGTGTGCCTGTGTATGCCATTTTTGCTTTGCCTTAACAAAAACTTATTCAAACACCCAGGTGGACACCTGTAGGTTTCAGTGGAATGCAGCTGCAAAGTTAAAATATTTTCCTTCCTCTTTCCATTTACTTAAGTGACCGGATGCCATCCTTTACAAACGGGCTGGGGTCTACTGGGGAAACCCCGAGGCGTTTGCAGTCAGGGGTCCTGAAGCCTTTCCCTGTAGACGTGACTGTTCATCGCCTATTTATTTCAGACTCAGGGCCAGGAGTCGTTTTTCCACTTCTGCTCCAGGTTTATGGGTTTTCTTTCCAGGGCCTCAGGGATGCCCCTGACCCAGCACTGGGAGCTGCTCAAGGAACCGAGAGTGGGAGCCCAGGTCCCAACCAAACCCTGGTGGAGAAACCACCTGCCTTGGGTTCCAGAACATGGCACTCTGGCTAAAGGTGCCAGGGACCATGGTGGTCTTCACATACACATTTTCTTTTGTCTTCTTCCTGTGGGGCAGAGGATCGAACCCAGGGCCTTTGCCCTGTGTTTCATCCCAATCTTGTTTGAATTTTTTATTTTCAGCCAAGGTCTCCCTTAGCTGCTAAATTGGCCAAGGCGGGTTCCAACTGATGATCCTCCTGCCTCAGCCGCCCAAAGTGCTGGAAGGAACGGCACGCACCACTGCACCGGACTGACATGCCTGTTTTCTTGTGGTGAAAAGAAGGCAGAAAAGAGGCCGCTTTTGGTGAGGAGGGTCACAACGCAGGGTTGCCTTTTGATTTCAGTGTAGACTTAAAGGAAGCATCTGGCCCAGCAGAGAGGCAGGATGAGTGAATGGAATCAACAGGAGGAAGTTTGAGATTTTGTTTTTTTGTTCCAACCCCTTTCTGTGTCTGCTGTGGGATTCTCGGAGTCTCGTTTTCTGCTGTTTGCTTGGGCTGTGGGCAAGAGTCGGCAGACAGAGTGAGGATTGTCGAGTCTGCACTTCTTGGCCCCACTCACCGCGATGTACGGAGCACATCTGAGCTCTGTAGAATGGCCACGCTCCCAGGAGACACAGAGCCCACCTCAGGCACTCACAGGCTACAGCTTCTCCTGACTGACCTGCTTCCCATTTCCAGCGCAGGGAGCTGGGGGCCACTGGATGGGAAACGCCCCCCCCCCCCGCACTCCCATTATGTATGTTTGATCAGACTTTTCTCTTAAACAATGCGGGCACCAAGAAAGCGGAGACTTCTCATGCTTGCTTCATGCCCGGGTCTTTTCTGTGGGGACAGTGTACTGCCTGCTGGAGGTGTCCAGTAAAATACTCAGTGCAGACCTGGATGAATGAGTGGGTGAGTCTGGGCCAACCGTCTGTCTGACTTCCTCTGTTTTGAGTATCTGAGATTACTTCACAAAATCATTACAGAGGACAGTGCCACGATGTACAGAAATCGTGGACTGCTATGCCTGACACTGCATATACTACGCAGAAGAAGCTCAGTTCCTTTCTTCCATATTTGTCCTCCAAGAACTTCATAGACGCAGAGGAAGAAAACCTTTGCTGACTCCTGGGCTTACAGAGATGAATTCGTAAGTACAGCAGAGCCCCTGTTACTGTGGCTTATGACATTTAGGAACTAAAGAAATGCAGAGTTTCTTTGGCGCCCAGTGGAATCCTCTCAGGCCCAGAATTGATTTGCATGACTGAATTCGCACTTCTATTTTTCAGGTGCCTGCTGGTGGGGAACTGAAATTCCCTGTCAGCTCGGAGGGGGAGGGCTGGCCGCAGGCAGGTGCTGTGCTTCCCGCAAAATAAAACCTACCCAGAAAATAATCAGCCTTGAAAACCAGAGATGACGAATGCCAGCCCCAGCGGCCTACCCCAGCCTCACCTGCCTTATACAGCAGCCGCCAAGCAAGAGGGTGGTGGCGGCAGGTAAGATGGGTAGGCTGGTGGGGCTGGCATTCGCCATCTCTGGTTTTCAAGGCTGATTATTTTCTGGTTAGGTTTTATTTGCGGGGAAACAGGGTGTTAGCTTTCTTCACGACATAAAAGGGAAGATGAGAGAGGTTGGCACATCCGGTGTCTCTGCTGTTCCCTGAAACAGCCGTCTGTCGCTGGACCCTGATGTGATTCACGTTGTGTTTCTGACATAAATAGCTTTTGCAAAGGGGCGGCTGTGGTATACTCAGGGAACCGTTCCCCCAAGGAGAGTGCGGAAGGAGCTGTAAAGGTGGCACGGGACACAGGTAGGACAGCTGCCGGCAGTGTCATGGAGAAGTAGGTGGCCCCTCCATCTGGGAGACACCCTTATCCGTCAGGGTGCCCAAAGCAGAGTACCTCAGGGATACATCGAGGTGCTGCGATAGAGGCATGGAAGCTATGTGGCCCGAACTGTCTGCAGTCGGACTTCCCAAAGATGTCACTGTACACCAAGTTCAGGACGAGAACTTCCCCGAGACCTGCTTGCTGAGGAAGAAGGATCCTAAGCCGATCTCTGTGGGGTCATTTGATCTGCACTGACCTGTATGCTGTCCATGGAAGTCCACAGGGACGCCAGCCTGTGGCTGGAGAACCCATGCACAACATCTTATTAGTGGCAGTTTCAGCAGGGCTTTGGAGGAAGCGGTTAAAAACTATGCCCCAGCTTCCATCTCCCCTGGAAGTTACACATTTTTATTTTAGGGGGAAAATGCCACTGCTGGCAGTGGAGCTGAATGTGACAGAGTGCAGATCCTCCTTTACAGGGGGTGACGAGTTCAAATAGGTAACCAGATGGTTCTGCTCTGCTGAGCTGTGTCGCTGCAGAGCAGCCTGCAATTTGGGGGCGGTTTTGGTGTCTTCCTTTCGTGAAATGCAAACACCTTTCTTGGAAAACTTTGCTCTTTGGTATTTACCAACTGAAAGAAAAGAGACAGAGGGGGCTGGGGAGATAGCTCAGGGGCATAAGCACCTGCCTGGCAAGTGCAAGGTCCTGAGTTCAATCCCCGGTTTCATTAAAAAAAAAAAAAGTCTTACATATTATTCTGCTATTTTTACTCTTTAAAAATAATAAGCAATTAGCCGGGCATGGTGGCACACGCCTGTAATCCCAGCACTCGGGAGGCTGAGGCAGGAGAATCAGTGCAAGTTCGAGACCAGCGTGGGCTACAAAAGTGAGCTCAAGGCCAGCCTCAACTGCATAATGAGACCCTGTCTCAAAAAGACAAAAAAAAAAAAAAAAAAAAAAAAAAAAAAAAAAAAAAAAAAAAAAAAAAAAAAAAAAAAAAAAAAAAAAAAAAAAAAAAAAAAAGCAATTAAAATGTTTCGAAAATTAAAGAAAAAAGAAAGAAAGAAAGAAAGAAAAAAGACAGAAAAATACCCTGGTAGGTAGAAGCGTTTTTATCCTCATGTCCTTTCAAGAAGCTCTTGCCTTGGCCAAGTTTGCTTTTAGGACAACAGGACGAAAAGCAACCCTAAAAAATGAAACAAGAATAGCAGTATAAAAATCCCAAGCTTGTATTTTGTTTGGCTTTGAAATGCAGTAATGTAAAGATGTAGGACTCACTTAGGTCATAGCTGAGAAGTTCTGAGGTAGGCCTCTCTGGGCCTGCTGTGGCAACCGACCAGTACTAGTGAGACCCCGCACTTTCCAGCCCTTTCTGTTCTGCCAGGTTAGCAGATAGACTATTATTCTCATCACTGCAAGATGGCTGCTTGACCCCCAGCCTAACTAACACCGCCCTCTCTGTTGGAAGAAAGCGGGAGGGCAAAGCAGGAAAGGGGTAGTATGTGCGTTAGAAAAGCGAAGGTTTCCTCGGGGACTTCCGGGAGGTTCTTAGATTTCACGAACCACCCCTACCTGCGGCGAGAGGGGCCAGGAAGGTGCATGTTTTAGTTGGACACCTTCCTACCCTGAACAAAGGTGGTCTATCTTAAGAGTGAAAAGGGACCACAGGGGCTGTCACACTACGGAAGAACATGTCCCCGAGCATGTCATCCATTTCTTTCCTTCTGTTTCTTCTCAGTGGCCAAAAACCTCACTTGTGCTTTTCAGCAGTTGGGAGCCAGGCTGCCCTGTCCTTGTACTCGAGTGGGGGTGGAAGTCCCTTCCACCGGTGGGCAGAGTGGCAGGGAACAGGCAGTGTGCATCTGGCACTGAGGGGGCCTGGCTGTGTTCTTGCAGGGACAGCAGCCACCAACAGTAGTCACTGGGCCTCCTACCAGGGCAGAGCCTGGAATCCTGGGCCCTGGAGTTGCCCAGGTATCTGAGAAGAGCTCACCTTGTAGGGTGATGGTCACTCAGATGGACAGGCAGGGGTGCAGACAAGAAGAGAGTTGGAAGCCGGGTGTGGTGGCGCACGCCTGTAATCCCAGCACTTGGGAGGCTGAGGCAGGAGGATCGTTGAGAGTTCGAGACCAGCCTGGGCTACAAAAGTGAGCTCGAGGCCAGCCTGAACTACATAGCAAGACCCTGTTTCAAAAAGACAGAAAAAAAAAAAAAGAGAGAGAGAGAGTTGGGAGCGATTGAGTAGCCAGGCCCGGAAGGTGGCTCATAGGAGGACTTCCTTGGCCCAAGATTGGGAGAGGTCATGCATTCTGTGAGGGGCACAGGAGGGGGAAGCAGGCAGCTCTGCCTGGCTGGAGCAATTTAATAACCGACCCAGAGCCTGATGTGTTCGCCTTAAGGGGTGACCAGAGAGGGGGCAGTCTAATGGGCTCGCTGTGTACAGAAGAGGGAGAATTAAGACAGCCAGGCCTAGTGGACAGGGCACACGGGCCCTGCTCCAGGGGTCTCTTTGAGATTTTCACCTCAAACCCTGTCTTCTGGTTTCTTCCTGTTCCTGTCTCTGGCACAACTTGCTGGCCTGGACCTCTTCTTTCCACTCTGGCTTCTCCTGTGTAAGATTGCGTCTTTGGGGGCCCATGGGCTGGACAGTGCTCTGGGGGGCTCTCTGTGAACTGGCCTTATGGTGCTGTGGTGGGCAAGGCAAGGATGAGGTATCATGAAGGCCCCTTCGCCCCACCGTGGACCAGCTAGGCTACACTGGAGTAGAGTTCTTGATGTATGTGTCTGCACGGGCCGCTAGGACAGAACACCACTGGGGAGGCAATTTCAGCCAAACACTTCCTCCCTGTAGCTCTGGAGGTGGGGCAGGCAGGGAGAGGGCCTGCTTCCTGGTCTGTCATGACCATCTTCTTACTATGTCATCCTGTGGTACAAAGAAAGAAGTCTTTCTTCCTTCTTACTGTGTCTCAAGGCTTTGCTAATCCTGTCATGGGCCTGGTACCCTCTACCCATCCCATCTTCCCCCATAGACACCAGCTCCAAATACCTCAGCCTAAGCCCCGACCTGACCACGGGTCCCAAATGGTGTTGTGCAGAGTCCTGTGCTTCTCTCTGAAAAAAAACCCGTGAGAGTCACAAATGTGTCGAGCAAAGGGTGTCAAGCCAGCTCGGTGGGACTGAGACCTGGTAGGTTACGCAATGTGTGATGGCTTTCATCACACTTCCCATAGGCACACATGAGCCAAACCATGTCCAGGAGGTGCATGGTGAGTGATGACTGGTGTGCTGTGGTTACAGGTCGGGCTCCCGTGGTGAGCTCTGTCCTACTCTGCTGCTTGCTGCTGGGCCCTCTCTCGCCCCACTATGCACAGGAGCAGCAGACACCACAGAGAGCCCGAGGCTCCCAGCTCGTATCTCTGCACTCCGCGCTCAACCCTTGGCCCTTACTTCTTTGCACAAACCCTTTTCTGTGGGGAATGCATGGAAGGAGTGGCTGTCTTTCACCATAAGCTGGGAAACCCATCTTGCTTTAGTAAAGACTTTCACGGTCCTCCCAAGATTTGGACCCAGAGTTGACGAAGGTTGAAACCAACTTTTGTGACCGTAAGTGAAGGTCTCTGACCACATGTTCATTCAGCCCTCCCGAAGCTCAGACAGGGATTGTCCGCTCAGGGATCCTGGCAGGGCAGCTCCTCTAAGGCCAGGGATGGCAAACCTTTCAGAGCTTTCAGGGGACAAACAGCTCACCGGGGCACGTGTCCTTCAGTTCTCTACCACGGATCTAGGCCAATGAGGTAAAGAGCCAGGGTGGGGGTGGGACTTCTGGACACAGTTTGAGTCTGTGATCCACTCCCCCTCCCCCTGCCCCTGGTAGAGGTTGAAGTATTTTCCAGCCTGGTGCTTTTTCTCTTTTTCCCTTTTCTGCTTCTTCTTCTTCGCACACCATTCTTCCTTTTCTATGACTGTTTTCAACATTATTTGACCTGGTTCTGTAGCTTTTCCTTTTGGTCACCTACATCCTTTTGGACATGTTCTTTGTTTTCGTGTATTTAATACAGGATCTACAGGGTCTCACTATGTAGATTGGATGCATAGTGATTCTCCTGTTTTCAGCCTCCCAAGCACTGGGATTACAGGTGCTTCCCAGTCTCAGTTGCTGTTTCAGTGGGCCCTGTGGGTGGGGATCAAACCCTGGCCGCTGCACTCTGCCTTAGCAAGTGCTTTAGTCTGCTGAGCTGTCTGGCCGGGACCCCCTAAATCCTTTTTGAAACCTGGGAGAATCTGAAGCTGAAGGAGTCAGAGAATCGAAGCCCAGCTGGGAGCTGGGCTGCTCCTGTCCCGCCCCAGTTCTTGAGCTGTGCTGGAGGCGCTGGCCAGGATGGTGCCGCCCTCCTGGTGCTGCTGCCCCTTTCTTCTCAGCCCTTCGAGTCCCTTTCTTTCCTGTCTCGTCCGTGCGCTTTGTTCCCCTCCGCTCCGGCCTGTCTCATCCTTTCCGCTCACCCCGCCCCCGCCCTCAGTGCTGTGTTCAGCCTTGTACTCAGGGTTCAGAACCTGCTCTGCGTCTCCCGCCTCCTGTCAAGGATGAGTCCCCATCAGATGACAGTGTCCTGGAGAGTGTCACCCTCTGGCGATTCCAAAAATGGAAATCAACGTGTAGAACCTTGTGGTTGCAGTGGGTGTTGCTGCTCGTGGTGGGCCCCTGTACCATCACCCAGGCATTTGGCACGAATGCCGACTCCCAGGTCCTCCTCCTAGAGCTCCAGGGTCTCACGGCCACCAGCTGGAGGGCCCTACCGCCCCTCCCGTGCGGCCCACTGGGCACCGCGCGTTTCAAGGCAGGGATCTAGACAGTGCTGTCATTTTGAAATTAGGGTCCCGGAAGGCCTCTTGTTGTGCCTCGGGGTTCTTTAACCCAGTGCCCGCTGTGCCTTGCTGTGCTTTGCTCAGCAGCTTGATGCATTTGTCCTGCCCTCACCTGGGAGGTAGAAGCAGAAACGTGACTTACAAGGAGCTGAATCAGCAAATAAAACGAGTGCCCTTACTAGCGAGGGAATATCTGCGCAGAGCAATGGAAGGTGTGGGACCCTGGCATCAGTTCTCCCTCCCCTTCCTCCTCCTGCAGATGCCCCTTGGGGAACCTAGTTCTTTCCAGTTTTGATTGACCCAGGTCCTCTTTCAATCAGGCCTCCAGGCAGGCACCAGTGACTCAAGGTACAACTATCTTTCCTGCTGTTTTCCCAGGGGTGCGATCAGTTGTCATTGCTGGATTTTGTCAAGCGTATTTCAGTCGTCCGTCACCTCCAGAGGCCTGCAGACGTTCACCCATCTGGCCACTCTTTATACCGTGGCCCTGCCAGGCAGCTTGGAAGTGAGGGTGTGTACCAACCACCTCAACCCTGCTGGACAAGCGCTTTACCACTGAGCCACACGCCCCCACACTTACTTCCCCAGATGTTTTGCGAGCAGCACGTTGTGGCCAGCATGGCCGTGGACCAGAGAGCTGGGAGCTCAGCTGAATCGGGACGCAGCCAGCCTTCCTTAGCCATGTCCCTGCAACGCTGTCTGTCGGGAGCAGCCTCAGTCCCTGCATTCCTCATCCTGGGCAGGGGATAGTAGTAGATGAGTCATGCAGCTGCCCTGCCCTCGGCTGGGCAGGGTCTCTCTGCGTTACTTGGAAACAGTGTGCTGTGTCTTGAGAACCTTCAGCAGGCTGCAGGGCTGGCTGGGCACAGGGTGGGGCCTTCTGCCCTCGTCCTGATGGAGCCCAGGAGCCAGGCAGGTAGAAGAGGGGCGATGCTGAGCAGGGCTCTGGGGGCGGGGGAAGCGGAGGTGTGGTTGTCCAGGGTGTATCTCCTTGCTTTTCACGAGTTGCCCTCCTCATGCTTGGCAGACCAATTAGAGGAGAAACTGTGAAGCAGACACTGGCTAATCAGACATAAACCATGGACTCTTCCCCAGATTCACCGACATTCATCTGGTGAGGAGAACGGCTTGCCCTGGGCATGGCCTCTAGTTTGTGTCATTTGTGCACCCTCTGAATTGTTTCCAGCTTGGCATTTCAGTAGCTGTGTCCTGTTTTCCCACCATGAAGTGTTTGCAGGGTGAGCACTTTAAATGCTCCTGACTTCAGGTGTTCCATTCTTGGAGTTCAGAAAAATATGCCCACCAGTCAGGACATTGTCACTTTGGAATCTCTTCTTTCTTTCTTTCTTTCTTTCTTTCTTTCTTTCTTTCTTTCTTTCTTTCTTTCTTTCTTTCTTTCTTTTCTCCCAGCTCAGTAGTGTCTCGCTTAGCTTTCATCTTGGCGTCCTTTGCTTCATTTCACATGATCGTGATGTTGCTTTCACAAGGTTGCTCTGAGGACCAAACACGGTGACTACTTAAGTGGCAACCTTTCTGAAAAGGTTAGGAGTTCCATCTCCTTGTTAGGCAGTGTTCAGGCATTTTCTGGAAAAGACTGCTACATGTCTCTGCATACAATCCAAAACCACTTCGTTGTTAAGCACGATAAGCTATCTGCCTGTCCCTCTATCTTGCTAACTACCTGCCTGTCTAATCTGTTCATCCTTTACGTCCTTCAGCATGAAGCGAATTGTCCAGGCCTTCCCGAGATGACTTGTGATTATTTGGTCAGCTGTCCAGGGGGTTATGGGAAAACTCCTCAGGATCACTATTTTCATCCTTCCCTGGGCCAACAGGAGTGTTTCCCAGCCAGTTTTGTTCACCGTCTCTGTGTCACAATTCTCTGAGCAAATACTGTGGCCTCAGTGGCTTCTACTGCCAGCGTGGTGGGGATCATGGAGACTAGGCAGCCTGCACAGGGCTCGCTGCTAACCCTACTGGTACCCTTGGGTACATATCAAGTGGCCCTGGGCCTTTACTTCCATGCGTCCTTCTTCGGTGGGTGGCAGGCAGGGTAGGCGGCAAAGGAACCTGGCAAGAAGGTGGGAGGCTGCAGGACATGGGCCATGAGTTTCAGAAGGGTCTTGTGCGCTTGAATTGCTGAGGCCCTGGCCTAGATTCTGAAGGGATTCGGGACAGGCTCTGCTGCAGCTGCACCCGCCATCCTCCCGTCTGTTTCTGGGGATGGAGGCAAGGATCAATGCCCACCTTGAGAAAGGTTCTCAGGCTCCACCCTATGGCTCCGCTCCGTGGCTCCTCCAGTGTCGCAGGCCTTGTGGGAAGCATAGCCGCTCACCAACTCCTAGGCTGCACATTTGGATGACTCAGAAAATTATCTTTAATAGCAGGGCTTTAATCTCACTCAAAACTAAGTCCAAATTTCTGGAGAGGGCGCGCAAAATTTTTTAAACTAGTTCTCAGGCTGGCTCCGCGTTTCTACTGAGGTTAGACCTTTGTTATGCAGCGCACAAAGAAGAAAGCGAAGCAAGAGAAGAATCGATCAGTGTGTAGACAACGGGCAGGAAGTATTCTTGGCAGTAGAGGTAGGCGTAGTAGGCGTGCGGTGGCCATTACAAAGTCATTGCAACTTTGCTGAGGTTTACAGTTCCCCATTGAGAATGTGTGAGAGCAAAAGAACAAAGCCTCTTCCTTTGACTGCAGTGTGTAGCTGCACTGCTGGTATGTCACTGAGCTGGGCGCTAAGGTAGTGAGTGAAGGTTGCAGTGAGATGCTTAGGGCAGGACATCTGTAGCTGATGCTTCCCAGGGCTTGCGGCAAGTGATGATACATGGGAAGCAACCGTAGCAGTACTGTGGGGAAGGACATCCGGTCAGCAGGTCTCATTAGCACATGTGTGGTGGCTAGTGTCCATGTGTCTAGGACAGGGACCCAAGAAAACACTCGAGATAGTGTGGGTAAAAACAGACTCCAGCTGATAGGATAACCTTACAGAATGAAAAACTCAGTCAGGCACTTCCGAGTGCTCCTGGTTTCTAGATTAACACAGAGAGCATGGAAGGCTCTGAACGTCTCTGCAGAACATCTGGTTCTTCTGTGTGAGAGCAGAATCGAGCAGGGGAAACCCCTGAGGACTGTCCTGCTTGCCTCCTCTCTCCTCTACTCTCAGTGGCCAGAGATGAATTGCACACAGTTTATGCAGCTGGGTGGAGTGATCCTAAGGCCGCCGTTCTGGGAGCCAAACTCCTTCCAATTCTTGCAAACAAATATGGTTTCTCATAGGAAAACTGAAAGCTGGCTTCCGCAGAGCTAGATGGCTTCTCTTTCCTGTTCTTTTGAAGTTGGATCTTGGGAGAGGAGCAGCACCTGAGGCAAAGCACGTTCCTGAGTCCTCCCCCGCCAGCCCGGCCTGGCTGCCCTGCCATGTGCTGAGTGAAATCTCCTCCCATGTCCTGGCTGCCCAGGCTTCATCCTGGTGTGACATTGCACAGTAGCAAAGGCCCCTCTGTCTGGCCTGGAGGCTGGGGGACAAGTGACAGAGGCCCTTTAAGAGAGGGAGCTGGGTTGTCGGCTTGCAGATGTGAGGGTACAGTGTGTCGGCCTGGCCCCTGGAGCTGCAGCCGCTCAGGGCGGAGGCTTAAGTATGGGGCTCATTGTGAGCTCTGGGAAAGAAATACCCAGCCGGTTACCTAAGTCCCCTTCTGGGAGCCTCCTAGGAGTTGGAGAACTCAGGCAGTCTGCTCTGCTGGATCGCTGGAGCTTTGATACGGATCAACTCTAGCTGAATTCTGTGTAACTCAGGCCTTGTTGAGCTTGGTCTTTATCAGTATGTATGCCCATAAAATACCGGAACGCATCCATTGCCCAAAAAAATGCAGGGTCACACCCATCTCTAAGCCCTTTTGGCCTTGAGCATAACTGATTTCTTTTTCAAAGCTTTAGAGTTCATAACACACATTGCCTCCTTTGGTTCAGACAGCCTTCTTAAAGGCCTGTGGCCCATCAGGGCTTGATGCCGAAATGTGATCTCTGCTTGTTGTGTAACTTTCCGTGGGCAGCTTTGTCACTTCACTGACCATCTTCATGATGACAGGCCCCTCATCTGGACATCAGCCTCTGCTCCAAGTCCTGATGTTCCAGTTGCCAGCCTGTCTCTCCACAGGGCTGGCTCGAAGGTTCCTGAGCCTGCTCTGTCCACGTCTGAGCCTTGGATCCCTTTCCCTCCCCCCATGGTCCCCTACCTCCTGGAACGGTGATCCATCCAGCCGGGCTCTACAGTGCTGTTATGCTTTAAAATGACAGATTTTTTGTCAGGCACATGGTGCAGCAGAGAAACATGCAGAAGAAAAAAGGGAAAGGGGCTTTATTTTCTTTGAGGATAAGAACAGAATGTGAGAAAGGATGAGGAATTCTCTCCACTGGAACAAGTGGAGGCTGAGACTTTTATGGCCTTTCTCCAGCAGTAGAGTTTGAAGAGTATGTCTAGATAGGGCTGAGAAAGCTGATTGGGGGTCTTCCCTGAGGCGGAGGGAAGAGTGAAAGGAAATTGCATTGTCGCTTCTTTGGAGAAGAAGGGGGCGGTGATCTTCAGAAGACAGGCTTTTCTTTGAAGGGCACGGCCATATTGGATGACCACCATAATGATTTTAGCAATTCATACTAGGGCCAGAACCTGTCAAAAAACACCGTCCCTAGTGGGGTCTGCAGCTCCCCCTAGGCTTTACGCTGTGTGTGGTTATTTCCTGGCTCCACCCATAAGAGCCAAGTTCTTTAGTATGTTCCTTTCTGCCGCAGGGCCATTGCACGCACTGATCCTGCATGTGATGTACTCTTCCTCCCCTTCTCCCTTTGCCCAGCAGCTGGTAGTGACCCCTCGACGGCCTTCAAGCCTTTAGCAAACTCTCAGTGTGCTAGGCATCTGGGTTCTCTCGTGTCTGAGGGGTTACAACATTGTATGTCTGGTGTACTCTGTTAATATGCGATTGCTATCTTCTCTCCTACTGGTATAGACTCCAGTACAACAAGGATCTGTTTGCTTTTCATGACCTTTGTACGTGTGTGTCCATTTCTCAGAAATATTTGTTAAATGAATGAAATGCAGATAGAGCAAGTACTTTCACTGGATTTTTTATGTAAGAATATTTTTTACTTAAATAAGTGTTTCTTTGATTCTTTCTCTCTGTCTCTCTCTCTCTCTCTCTCTCTCTCTCTCTCTCTCTCTCTCTTTCTCTCTTTCTCTCTTTTCTTTCCTTTCTTTCTCTCCATGCTGGAAGTCAAGCTCAAGACCTTGACGCTGAGCTCCATCCCCAGTGTATTTCTTTGATTTCTATGTTGATAGTATTTCTACCTTGGATTGCCGCCTCCTCCATGATTTCTTTTTTTCCCACCGGCTACAGTTTCGCACCCACCGACTGTGACGAGCAGGCGCTGGCCGAGAGCTGCTCCTCAGCATGTACAGTGCCGGTCCAGGTAGTGTTTTCGGGCTATTGGCGATCTGATGAAAACCTGCGCAGTAAGCTTTTGGAGAACTGCTCTGTCAGTAGGAAAGGGGGCCGCGTTCAGGAGAAGCTCTGCGTAGACAGTTTATGAAACGATGCAGGTCAGGAGAGGTTTGAGGAAGAGTTTTAAGGGTGAGCTGCTAAGCCCTGCTGACTCAGGTTTGTCCTCCATCTAGTCTCTATGTGTTTTCCTCTGGCTCATGGGGCCTCATGATCTCCATGGTGACAAGGTGAGCAGGTGCTGGTGGGTCTTTGTGCGGCCGACCGTGGCAAACCTGTACTTGACTGAGTACTGAGCCTCTTTCTTCAGAGTCAGCCATGCTTTACGCATACTGGCACTGGGAGTACCTGGGGTCTTCTGAGGACCCAGCGCTTCGACACAAAGCAAACAAGTTGCATAGCAATGTCTAGAACTGTGTCCGTCATCAGCTGAGGGATTCTAAGCCATTTTAATTATCACTAACCTGATCTTTAATTTTCTGAAGGAGTTTTGGAGAAAGAGAAAGAGGCTTTTTTTCAGGTATAAATGTTGTCAGAGACGGCCTGAACCTTATTTCTTACTAGGGACACTCACCAAGTCAGACAGAAGGACTGTCTGACCAGAGTCCCCATGGGTTTTACTGCTGAAAATACCTTTGTGTCCATCTGTGCCACACATGCCCATGAAGGCCACAGGTACCCTGGTGTTCAGTTCCTTTGGCTATGGATGCAATTGAAACTAAGGAGTCGACCCTTATTCTAGATTCATCATTTTCCTTCTTCTTATCTGGAATTAATACTCTTATTATTGGTCATCATAAAAAGCATTTACCTCATTGCACAACTGAAAAGCAAATTAAAAAGAAGTGTGCAGGCACCTGGTAGATAGTTTTGTGTTACAAGTGCCTGCCTGGCAAGTGCAAGGTCGTGAGTTTAAACCCTGGTCCCACCAAAAAAAGAGAGAAGTCTCCAAACACAATATCCATGTCCCTCGGCTGCTATTAATTTCTGTTGCCTTAGCACCAGTCAGACACTTTTCAGTAAATATTTCCATTTACATAGCTGTAATTTATTTATTTATTTATTTGTTTGTTTGTTTGTTTCTTTTGTCTTTTTGAGACAGGTTCTCATTAAGCAGTTCAGGCTGGCCTTGAGCTCACTTTGGTAGCTCAGGCTGGTCTCAAACTCACACGATCCTCCTGCCTCAGCCTCCCAAGTGCTGGGATTACAGGCGTGAGCCACCACGCCTGGCATAGCTGTAATTTATAATCTTTATACAACTGTCATGTCATACGCCTTTAGATACTGTGATAGACTTTTTAAATATTAGTATTTCTCCATTACTCTTTAATGGGTGCGTATTTTATAGTTTCTTCCCTTGGATCCAATTATTATAGTGGCTGTTTTTCAGTGTTTTCCTCTCCCACAGGTTAGACCAGTTTTAGATGAACAATTTAGAAAGGTGAAGA
The DNA here is from genome assembly GCA_004027025.1 of Myocastor coypus. Classification (NCBI taxonomy): domain Eukaryota; kingdom Metazoa; phylum Chordata; class Mammalia; order Rodentia; family Myocastoridae; genus Myocastor; species Myocastor coypus. Next base: position 4,596 of record PVJA010039242.1, on the reverse strand, counting down.
GAGGCTGAACACACCTTAGCAGCATCCTGTGGCATTCTGCAGCGGTGGTGAGAAGGAACAGATGTGTGAAGATGTTTTGCACTGGAGACAGGGATCTGTGTAGCTTTGATTTTTTTTATTTTTTAAAGTCTGCGTCTTGCTCTTCGAATTCATGCTAATTTAGGGACTTTGTTCGGCACAAGGTTAGAGGCATGTGATTCTCCAGGCTAATTTTTCTTTTTTTCTCTGTAACCTGGGAATTGAATCCCTAGCCATAGCACTGAGCTACCTCCTCAGCACTTGTGTTTGTTTGTTTTTATTGTAAGACAGGGTTTAACTAAGTTTTGCTAAATCACCTAGGCTGTGCTCAAATTTAGATCCTCCCGCCTCAGCCTCCCAGAGTGCTGCTGGGATGCCGCTGGGATTCCCGGCCCCCAGGGGTATTCCTGAGCGCAGGACCCCAGGGCTCACAGCTCAGAAGACCCTGGGAGAGGTGCAGCGTAGCAGTCACATTCTGTGTGCCGGAGGAGAACACTGCTCTGAGAACAAGGCCCGCGCTGTTGGTTGCAGACATTCCTTTTTGCTAGAGGACATAGAGTGGTAGTTAACAGCCCCTTCCTGGCCTGTGGCCCCTGGCCCACCCTCAGCTTATGGAATGTGCTGCCTGGGCACTGCATCCGGGCCGGCAGCTCTCGCTAGGCGAGGTGAAGCCGCCTGTCCAAGTCACCACTTCTCCTGAGAAACGAAGGGATCCGTTTGAAGACCTCAGATTTCTCCTGTCCCCCAGTCCTTGCCCCTCCGTCCACAAAAGCGAGGCTCGTTTCTCTGCCCTCCAGTTGCTGTTTTCGAGTTGCAGTGTTTCATCTTGAATATAAAGAATGAGAGTTTATGAGAAACCAGTAGAAGGCGGCACCTTGTTCTCCATCAAAAGCCTGGTGAACCGGCCAGCTTTTGGTGAGGTTTGGCAGAGGCTGTGCTTATAAAGCTGTGTCTCTACATTATATTTAAAAAGGAGAGAGTGGGGGACCTGCCAAATAGCTCAACAGATTAAACAGCCTGCAAGCAGGTGCAGGCGCCAGAGGTTCAATCCCCAGGCCTGCCGTACCGCTGAGACGGCAATTGAGACTAGGCATGGTGGTACGTGCCTGTAATCCCAGCTCTTGGGACGCTGTGAACAAGGTGGATCACAACGATTCCGATCTAGCAGTGAGGCCCTGAACACCCCATAGACCAAGTGTGCTCTTTGAGACTCTATTTCCGCATCTCGTATTCTGTCCTTTCTCCTATCAATAAAATAATAGCCACAACTTTTGTGAATTGTCTCCTTTAACTGTCACGCACAGCCCTTTGACTTAGGTGCTATTTGGGGCCCCATTTTACAGCTGGGTAGACTGAGGCTTCCATCAGTTGAGTCGCTTTTCCCTTAGGTGAAAGCTCAACATGGCTACCGGAAGGAGTAGCACATGAACTTCTTTTTTTTTTTTTTTTGTCTTTTTGAGACAGGGTCTTGCTATGCAGTTGAGGCTGGCCTTGACTTCACTTTTGTAGCCCAGGCTGGTCTCGAACTCACACCGATCCTCCTGCATCAGCCTCCCAAGTGCTGGGATTACAGGTGTGAACCACCACTCCCGGCTTAGCACATGAACTTCTGATGTCCATAGTATTGCTTGCTAGACAAGGAAGGACAAGGACAAATTATTTAGATAAAAATGGACAGAGCTGAATAGATTGGGGATAATTTATAAATTTTTCTTGGGAGCAATTTCAGAACTGAGAAAAGTCATAAAACTAGGACGAGGAAGACACATACCCTTGAACTAAATTTGGCGGTTGCCATTGTGTCTTGTTCGGCTTGTCGCTCTGCTTTTCTGTGTGTACGTGTGTGTAGGACTCTTGTTTTCTCTGATGACCTACTAAAAGTTAATTGAAAAAGAGTTAATTGAGAACATTGTGACCTTTCATTTCTAGGCATGCCAGCAGGTAACTGCAGAGAACAGAGACATTCTCACAGGCACCCTCAATGAAAGTCATTGTGTTCAAAAAATTTTTATATTGCCGTGTTGTTGTTACATAGTATGTCTGTGTTCTGGTGGCCCGAGCTCACTCCAGAATGTCCTTTATGGCCGCCTCTTGTTTGGCTCGCTATCCGAAGATCAAACGTGGCTCTCGTGATTGATAATGCGCATAGTGCAGTTTCCCTTCTCAGGCTGAGGCACAGTTTGCTTCAGTTGAGCTCAGACCAGCGAGCTTGCCGCTGTCCCAGACTACAGCCAGCTGCCCGTGCTGCCTAAGCCAGCGGCCCTGCATCCTTACCTGACACCCGTTGCTTCCCTGATCACCGCGTCTCTTACCTGCTTTCTTCTGTTCTACCTCTTCCTGGCCTATGTTGGCTTTTTTGTAGTTGTCCACTTTCCTTTTTTCAGGTGTGATTGTGTGTGTGTGTGTGTGTGTGTGTGTGTGTGTGTGTGTTACTGAACCCAGGGTTTTAGCTCTTGAGTTACTTCCATGGTCCTTTTTAAGGTTTTTTTTTTTTTTTAATTTTGAGACAAGGTCTCACTAGGGTGCCCACGTTGAGCTGGAATTCACTGTCTTCCTGTTTTCATCTCCCAGAGTGTCCACCACCGCGCCCAGGTAACATCGGTGTTCTCAGGTGCGATTTATGCTGTCTTACAGGCTGTAAAGGCAAGGGACTGTGACAGCAGCCAGCTCCAGTGTAGGGAGGATTCAGCACCGGAGGATAAGGATGAGGAGTGCAGGGATGGGGCAGAAATGATGCTGAGGTGCCTTGAAAAGACAGTGCACTTATAGAAGACAAATGGGTAAAGCAGAAAATTCTTACTGCACTGTATCATGCGATCTGGGGAAAGTTACTTAACTCTGGAATCTTGCGTTCTTCCCCACAAAGGGAAAGAGCAATCCCGACCTTGTGGGCACCGTGCTGGGGGTTAGGAGCAGTGAACATTATTAAGGCAGAGGAGATGCTAGATCCTCACGTTGGGTGCCCAGCAAGCTGGTAGGTATTTGCACAGTGTCACAAAGAGTGCCTTGGCAAGGGGAGCCCTGGGGAGGTCTGGTGGACGTACAAGCTGGTGGCCAGCTTTAGGATAGAGGTCCTGGTTGCAAGGGCCAGCACCAAGCATCACCCCTGGCTTGAGCAAACAGCTGCAGCTGAAACTCAGCCAGGCGTCTGCCTGCCTTTTAGGTCTCCCCGTGTTGCGATGACCTTGGTCACACACTGAAGTTAGGACAGTTGTCACCGGGGTGATCATGACTTCCTGATGAAGCTGTCAGAGCCAAACTGTTGGGTGGGTCTCTGTCCCTCTTTCCTGGGCTCCTACCACAGGGAAGCCACAGACTAGAAGTGCCAGCTCTGGAGGCTGAAGGCCCGAGGTCAGGGAACCAGCGCAGGTGGGCTCCGGTGCAGGCCACTTCCTCCCCGCAGAGGGCTGCTCCCATGCCGTGTCCTCGTGCATGTGATAGCACAGGCGTGGGCCTTGCAGGGGGGTCATGCTCATTTGGTCTCTGCTCACAAGGACACGGCACTCATGACCTCATCTACACCTAGCAATCTGCCAGAAGCTGCACTTCCAGGTACCATCACTGTGGTTAGGGGTTCGGTAGGAGTTTCAGGGGGACAGAGCCAGTCTGTGCCTTACCTGCAGGCGCTCCTCCCACATACAACAGAACCCACGTAAAACGCAGGTGTTCCCTTGCTCGTGTGCACTAAGTGGAGGCAGAAACGGAACTCAACACATGCACTGCAGAGACCCTTCCTTCTTCTGGTTATTCGTTTTCTAATTTCCTTGATCGTTACTAATTTGGCATAAAACCAAGGCAGAATACATTAGTGGGTATCCTCCATAAAACCTCTAAATCGCACTTCTGCAGCCCAAAGTGAGGCTTTCTCCCCTTCTCTCCAAAGGACTCTGTTGCTCGGAGTTTTCCCTCTCCTCCCCGCCATACTCAAGTCGACACACGCTTTCCCATAACCCACATTCCACGCCAGGGATGGGGCTTCTCCTTGCCCTGAGCGCCAGTGCAGTTCTCATTTTCTTTGTTGACCGGGCTTATTTTTGTTTTTAACTTTTCCAAAAGAGCAGCGCATTGCCATCCAAGCTGATGCCTTAGAACATAGTTTTTAAGCTTCTTAAGCAAGCTATGTAATCAAAGTAATATATAGTCTATACTATGAATTATATAGAAATATGCATGAGGGTATAATTTAAGAAGAAGATGCAGCCAGCCTTTATTTCCTCATGTTCTGGGGGAAGCTCACAGCTGTTGCTACGTGCACCGCCTGTCTCCAGCCTGTGTCTTCTTTGCCGCTGCTCTCTTGGGCCCCTCCTAATGCTTGTTTTCCTGTGTCCCCAGTCCCACAGCATGCTAGCTTCCTTCCTTGGAGACCAGTGGCTCCGTACATCCGCTTCTTGGACCACCAGTAGGGTCTAAGAACTGTGAGAGGGGGCTGGTGAGATGGCTCAACCTTCTAAAGTGCCTGCTTAGGCAAGCTTAGGTGGTTGCAGGGGACCGAGGTTAGATCCCTGGCACCACATGCCATGCCAGCTCTATCCTCAGGACAGGGTGAGCTGGCTTTAAAAAAAAAAAAAAAAAAAAAAA
>PVJA010039241.1:0-19281 GCA_004027025.1 Myocastor coypus | reverse complement strand
GAGTGCTGCAGTGAGTCCAAGCCTCGGGATTGAATCCTTCAGTCCGGAGTGTGCAGACGCCCTGTGCGCGCTTCCTCATCTGATTCTGTGGCTATTGTAAGCCAATCTTACAATTTCTTATAGATTGTATATTTGGTGTTAATATCCATTCCTTATATTATATCTATTCTGTTCCTCTAGTAAAACCCTGACCGATACATTTATGTACATGACACATTTGTCCTCTGCCTTTGTACTTGAAGAACAATGACTTTTATTGTTAGGATTAAGAAATTCAATTGGTAGTGACTGTCTTTCTATTGCAATGAGGTAATTTTTATTAGAAGACTGTAGCTAAGAATGTTATTAGACTTACAGAATATTGAGCAGACTATATAAATGCTTCTACATTCTCCAGCTTTCTTTTTTAACAGCATGTTGCTGCAACACTCTCAATGATGAAACTCAACAAATGAATAAAATCACGTGTCCACCTCTACAATATCAAACGAGAAGAGTTTTCTAACTTTTAAACTTGTCTGAGCTTCGTTTATTTGTTCTTGCCTTCTCTTCCCCGGAACTTGCAAGCACTGATATTTTTTAATAACTACTGGTTTGCTCTTTTCTAGAATGTCACATAGTTGGAATTACATTTGATCTTTTCCCTTTTAGACTGGCTTCTTTGATTTTGTGAAATCATTCGAGTTTTCTCCAGGTCTTGCTAGCTGGTTTCTTTGTAGTGTTAAATAATGTTCTCCCGTTTGGGTGCCCCAGGGTTGACTGAGTCATTCAGTCATTTATAGAGGATTGCTTGCTTCCTTTTTGTGACCTTATAAAGTCACTGCATTTCTGTTCATCCATGTGTAAGCTTTTGAGTAAAAAGAAGTTTTTATTACATTGTGGTGATATCTATGCCCACAACTGCTGAATCATATTGGTTCTACTATATGTGCTTCACTAAGACTTTACCAAGCTACAAAATTTCAAACTCCCAAAATAAAAAAATAAAATAAAATAAAATAAGACTTCCTACTGCTTCATATCCATCCCAGAATTTGGTGCCTATGTTTTGGAGTTTTACCATGCATACTATTATCTCATTGATTTAATTTTTCATTGTGATGACATATTCACTGAATATCTTTCTATATATTTACCATCTTTCCGTTACCTTTACTGAGCTGTTTATTCGTATCATTTTGCTGCTTTCCTCTCCTTATCTCTAGCATTTGTTTTGAATTTTCAAGTTACCACTTTATATCTCATATGGTGCAAATGATATGATTTAGGAATATAATATGAAATAATCAGATCTAGCTAATATATTTATTTCCCCAAATATTTTATTTTATTTTTGTTTTGATTTGTTTTTCTGTATTTAGGACAGTCTACAGAGTCTCACTACATAGATTAGACTTTAGTGTATCTCCAGTCTTCAGCCTCCCATGTGCTGTGATAACAGGAGCATGCCACCAAGACCAGTCTCAATCACGCTCATAGGGCAGAGCTGGCATGGCAGGCCATGAGTTGAACCCTGGCCTCTGCACTGTGCCTAAGCAGGTGCTTTAGTCTGCTGAGCTATCAGGCTGGCCTCCAAATGCTTTATTTTGTATGGTGACAGTTTTTGAAATTCATTCACTTAAAATTCTGAAATATACATAATTTGCATTATTCATCATTTATAATATTACATTATTCTGGTGTAAGCTTTTTCACTGTTCTCTACAATAATAACAACCTTATTTATCTAATTTGATTAAATCTTCAGTTCCTCTGAACCCTTAGCTTCTAACAGTCGACACTGTTCTTTATTTCAACAAGTTAAATAGGGTTTTTTTTTTCCTTTGTGTTTCTTCACAAATGATTGTGCTTCCTAATGATAATCACCCTGCAATAGTCTTTTTATGGGTAATCTTTACATCAGTATTAAAGCAACAAGGTTGTAGCTGCGATAATGAGTAAATGTGGTTTGAGGACATATTAGGAAAACAGTCAGGAGCTGCTAGGAGGAATTCTTGAAGAGCTGGAGATGGTTGTTGTAGATGTATCCCGACCAGCAGAAAAGTCTTCTGTGAGGTATAAAGAGGAGAGCCATATTAGTATACTGAGCTGTAAAAGGCTCAAGTCAATAGCATCTGATAATGCCAGATGAGCTGATAATCCACTACTGTTATGGACTATTGGGCTATATAGACAGCTACTTTCTGTTTGTGCAATGAAAGAATGATCTGTACTAAGGATGTTTAGACAGGAAATCATGTCTGCATCTTGTACTCTGAACAACTTCTGTGATGACAATGTGAAATGCATTAATTATTGTAAAAATAAATGAATAAATTTAAAGAAAAGAAAAGAAGAAGCATTTCAAGTGCCTAGTCACCAAAGAGGGAAGAGAAAAGACAACTGTTAACACAGCAAAGAGGCTAGGAACACTGTGTTTCTCTGTCGTGCTGAGAAACTGTTAAGTAACACATGACTATCTCCTTTCTTTGCTTTTCCTTAGCTTACTGTATTAGCTAGGACTCCCTGTATGATAATGAATTCGAATGGTTAATTGAAACAACTTCTTTGATGCTGAAAAGAGAAAAGGGACAATAAAGTTCATAGTCCTCAACATTTTTCTTTCACTTGTTCATAGGAAAATTTGTATTATTTTTAAAAATTAACTATATTCTTTTAAACTTAAATACAGAAAACATCATTTCAGTGTATAATTATTATGAAAATTATCAACAAGTTCTCCTATACTCGCTTAATTTATTAAATGTCAAAATCCAGTGTGAAAAAAAATCCAGTGTACATTTTATTTTTTAAGTTTATTTATTTGTCTGTTTGTTTGTCTTGTGGTCAGCTCAGTCCACCCTGGGGGTAGGGCTGGCATGGCAGGTGGTGATGGGGCTTAATCTGCTGCCCCTATGCTTGCCTAAACTTGTCCAAGTAAGTGCATTAGTCCACTGAGCTGTCTCACCGGCCCCCATCAGTGTGTATGTTATACTTGAAATGCATCTCGGTTCTACATGGCCACATTTCAAGTGTTCAGTTGCCCTTTGTGCCTTGGTGGCTAGCACTGCTCCAACCCCTCTAAGTTTAGGAAGCACAGAAGGCAAACAGACCCCTCTACATAGCTGCATTACAAAATGAGGACAGACACTATGCCATCAGGGGGATAGGTCAAAATAAATTTATTATCTCTACTTAACACAGGTTGTAGTGAGGGTTGGGAGAATTGGCAGCAACAGGCATTCATCTTGCAGGGGATAAAAGTTGAATGAAGATCCATGCATTGCAATTCTGTAGCTGGTGTCTCTTCTACTACATAGTGACAGCAAGAATGGCTATCCTAAAATAATTTTTGAATATTGAGTAAGCTTGTATGTCTAGAATAAACATGTCTTTGTGGCATATATTTGGGAAATATTTTGATTTTCCTTAGGAAGTGAACAATAACCTAGCTGAGAATGCAACTGGGTGTTTCTATTTTTCTTTTTTCCTTTAAATACTTTACTACTTGATCTCTGATCTGTGTGAGTCCTGAATAAAAATTTAATGGAATTCTTATTTTTATTTATATATAGATTCTCAGCCAACCTTCACTTTTGACTTCTTCGAAGATATTTTGTACTTTCCTTAATTTAATGTATTTTGAATAAGAAACATTTGCAGCTAACATTTCCTGTATTATTGCAGTTCACAACCGTGATGCAGCACAAAGTTTCAAAGATTACTCAAACATTGCTTGGAATCACTGTCCAACTCCATGTAGGCAGATGGACTATCATTAGCCAAGGCCCCCAGCATGCAGGAGTCTGATAAGAACATCCCCAAACTGAAGCCTCTTTGGCTATTCATTCACAGAAGCAGGAACCAAGGATAAAAGAAAAAGGAAGGATGATATCTATGCCAGAATTCATGTAGGTGACAAGCAAAGGACAGGGAGAGGTTGGAGTAGCCTATTACATGACTGACCTAAGCAATAAATGAGGATGAGGGCCACAGCATTCACTCCAAAAGGCAGTGTGTTTGGTTCTACTTGGCCCTGTAGGCTATGATTTTTAATCTCTGACTATGCATTTTGGATGGCTTCGGTTGTCCACTTGCAAAAGTCTCTCATCTCTATATATCCATTTCATGCATAGCTCTGGCCAGTGTCTCCACAATCTATCTTGCTCTATATTCTCTCTACTTCCTGAATCTATGATTTATTGTCTGACCCTAAGGTTGGAACGTTCTTATTTTTTTTAAACATAACTTCCTTTTATTTTGAACAGTTAAAAACAAAAGCAAGGCTAATGAAAGCAAAGACAGAAACAGTATAAGCTACAACAATACACAGGTTACAGATTTTCAAAACCAGAATATGTGACCAACAGTGATTGATATATTATCATCAGATCTGTGGTTCATATTAATAGATACAGTTATTCAACATATGATGGAATGTTGCCATATGCTTCTAAGGAAAATTCTCAGCTATTATTCCATATATTTCTTTGGCTCCACTCTCTCTCCTTTCCTTGTGATTAGGTGTCTTTTTCTACACCTGTGAGTACACTGTGGCTGTGGTCTTCATAAATCCTTATCAATTTTTTCTTCCTCTGCATAGCAGAATGCTTTGATAGCTTTGGAACATTTTTATTTTCGCCCCTACACAGCATGCTATAGGCAATGGAAGTGAATATTTACCTTCCTCTTATTTAAAGGGGTAATTGGATTAGACCTGGGCAACACCATCAACTTGGTCAGTTACACTGTAGGAAAACAATTTACCTTCTGGATGTCAGAACTTAGGGAAGGAGGAAAGAATACATTTGAAATATTTTAAATTGTTAATATTGACTTATCCATGCAAGAAGTGCAGATCTTTTCCATCTATTATCCTGAGAATCCAATAAGACTCCTGGATTTAAACACAAGACACCCCTCAGTCTGAACACCCAAAAGATTTACTTCTCATGTTAGGCCACATTCATTTTCAGAAAGTCATTAGTATCTTCAATGTTAGCACTAGGGCTGCCTTCTGTGCTATTCTCTACCTCAGAGAAGATGGGATTATCCATATGCCTTTATCAATCCAGCTTCGGGAGGGGCCAGCCTACCTTCTACTCTCCATTCTTCACTTGATCCATCAACAGGACTTGCTTCTGAGGAGTCCTTCCCTCCTCTCTTACCTTTGCCTCCATTTCTCTCCTCCTCTTGTCTGTCCCCTTCTCTTCTCTCATTCCTTCCTTCCTTTCTTCTTCTTCTTCTTCTTCTTCTTCTTCTTCTTCTTCTTCTTCTTCTTCTTCTTCTTCTTCTTCTTCTTCTTCTTTTTCTTCTTCTTCTTCTTCTTCTTGTTCCCTTCCTTTCTTCTTCTTCTTCTTCTTCTTCTTTCTTCCTTCCTTCCTTGCTTTCTTTCTCTGCTTTTTTTTCTTATACCAAGAAGGGTGATCTTTCAGACTCATTAAATGTATCAGTGTAGGAGGATTTGTGACATGCTCACAGTTCTTACCCAATACCAACACCTGTGTCAGTGAGATGCGTGTCCATTTATCCTTTTGTGAATTCTCTTTATTTCAAATAGATTATTTGCATTTTGAAAGTCCCATATAATACTTGCTGTACATATTAATTTTATTGTGTCAGAGATTTTGAAACACTTTAGATCCTGTTTTGGTATCTATAGTTTGGCCTACTGCATAACTCTCTCCTCCTTCCCTTATATTTTGTTATCTGTTTAATTCTGCTGTATGCCAATTAGGTGTTCTACAGTCTACCTTAGAGATGAGCCATAACGATGTTTCAACACCACTTCCCCATTACATTATTAAAGATTCTAACATTTTCCTGTGCTGTAGTGAGATTTGGTTGATTTTATAATTTTTGTTTATTTTCTTATTAGTACTTCTGTGTCAATCTATAGAAAGGGATTCACTGAATCTGGTGTGTTAAACTATTTTTCTTCTAGTTTAATAAATGCACACCTACATGTTTTTCATTCAAATCTTCCCAACAGCTTGTCATTTACTTTCTAATATTGACTTGTTCTTGATCAGTTCTAGTTTAGCTTTTTAATTATCCTTATGCTGATAACAATTACAACAGGGCGGAAATCAGTTTCACTAGATTTACCTACACAGGCATAGGTGCTGACCCCTAAATACCCAGGCACAACCTTATTGCTTAGACTATTGCATAAATGCATTCATGTTGCCTCCGATAACATGCTTTGTGATTCATAACATGCTTTCTTACAATGTGTATGTTCAATCTATAAATTCCTCATGTGTGTTGTAAATAAAAAGTAGACACAAAAATTTAAAGAAATTCTGAGCAAATCGAGTATTATATGTATGCCATCTATGATATTGAAAATATTTTAATAATATTTTATTTAAATGTTCATGAAGCATATGGGTAATGGGCCTTATATGATGTGTTAGGAAAAAAAAGAATGTCCTGCTCAATGCATTAGTATCTTAAGCTCGTGAAATTTCATTAGATGACAAGGACAATTAAGGTTACAGAGAAAATTAAAGTTGCTAATGAAGTGTGAGATAGGGAAACTGTCTTTGATTAAATAAGGAAGTGCATTTAATCACAAGGTTCCCTGATTGAATGAAAGGGATTGAAAGAGTGAAGAAATAAAGACAGGAATAGGAGGAAGACTGGATCCGTTATCGTTGGCTCTGCGGGAAGCATCAGGAAAGGCCTACCTATAACGGAGCGAAGGAAGACTGAAAAATGAGAAAAGGCAAGAACGCAACATTTCCCCCTCAAACGTATGGCACCTGTGCCCGAGTGGGAGGCAGCGCCCTCTATAGGCACCTGAGCCCAGTGGCCAACTCAAGGTTTGACAAGTCAGCAGATTTGTATAGCAGCAAGGATCACCATGACTGAGAAAAGGTAGGCCGAAGGAAAATTTTTACCTCTCAGTAGAGAGCGTGTGCATCATTGAAAGCTCAGAAATTGTGTTTTCTTTTAAACCAAACGACATTAATATATGAGTTGCTTTTTCTAAACTGAAATCTCAGTGTTCAGGTTTAATTGTGATGTTGGCAATTCGTGATAAATATGTGAATTCTGGTTTCCAAAGTGCTTGTCACCTTTGCTCTGGGGCCTTCAGAATGGATGGAATACCAACTTGCTACCACCGCAACTGATGGTCTCTTTAATAGTTGGTATTGATTGCATTAAAACTACTTATATTGCTGTGTTTCATTAGCTTTATTGATTTTAACCTTTTATGCTTTGCTTTTTGGTCACATAACATTGCTCCCTAATTTTAGCTGAAATTTATTTTAGGTCATATAATCATATAGCTTACTTTTTAGTGAAAATTTAGTTCATTGTATTTTGTCAAGGGAAACATATTTGGCTTTATTTTCTTTTTGGAGATTTTAATTTACATATCTTCTAATAACCTACTCATTTTCACTTACACATGTTTCTTGCTCCACTTGTATCTGCATAAACTCTATCTTTCACATTCAAAATTAAACATTAATTTTCTGTAGTCAAAATTGTCAGTGAAGTTTTATGTTACAGAGGCATAATAACAACATGAAAATAGAAGAAAAACAAAGATAATCAACAACTCTATTTCCTGGTCTATAAATTTCTGCTTTGTAAAATGAATCAAACTTGTATTAAATCTTTTCATTTGGAATTTAAATTAAAATGTAAAAGTAATTATTAATGTGTCCTCTTTCAATTCAAACTGTTATTAGAGATTGTAGTAAATCAAAACCTACATCAAACTATCGAATGCAGAGTATTTATGCTAATCACACACTGTATTTGCATTTATTTCATTTTATGTTACCGAGAATTTCTTCATAGAAGACATCTTTTTCATCCTTTTATGTTCTTTTTTTTTTTTTTTTTTCTGAATCAAAGATTGCCAGGCAAATGCTTATTCTACTGAGCTATCATCTTAGATATTCATTTTTTTCTGCCCGAATTGTACTGCTGGTAGTCTTAATAGTTCTAAATCTAAATAAGAGAAATCCATAGCAAACAAATGTTTGGGACAGTTGGTGTTGTTTGTAATATTGTTTAAATCACCTATGAATTAGTAGTTCTATTCCACTCAGTCAGTAATATTTTCTTATAGTAGAAAAGCATAATATATAACACCTTCAAAAAATTATAAAATACTATATTTAAGAACACATTTAACTACAGTCAAATATTTGTTCAAAAAGTAAATATGTTGAATGCAAAATTCAAAGAAGATACAAATAAGTCAAAAGAAAACTCTTGTGCATGTGCTGAAAGATCTAATATTCTTAAAATTGATGTACAATTAATGGAAATATGCAGATTCAGTGAAACCCTGAGGAAAATGATTTTTAAGGAGATAAAATACACTAAAATTTGTGTGTAAGCACAAACGAAATCAAAGAGCCACAACATTCTGGGGGAAAACGAGCAAATTTTTTAATTTCTAAATAAAACATATATTGTATAACATAAGAGGCATGTGGAAAAAAAAAGAGGCATGTGGACCACTGCAACCAAATGGCCCACAAATATATAATCAGCTATTCTTGGGGCTGGGGAGATAGTTCCGTGGCACAAATGCCTGACTGGCTAGTGCAAGGTCATGAGTTTGAATCCCAGTCCCACCCAAAAGGAAAAAAATGAAGCAGAGCTATTCTTATACAATGGTTTTATGGATACTCAGACACAAAGATTTTAGGTAATGGTGTCAGAGACGTTAAGATACAAAATCAAGAGAAATTCAATTGCAGACCAAAAAAGCAATATATCAAATTATTATTCCTGATTCGTAGGTCACAGTATAGAATAAAAGCTTCATAATATTTATCTTCATGATGTCTTAGATATGACCTCAAAAGCACAGCAGCAAAAGAACAAAAAGTAAGAACCTGAGATATCAACTTTAAAAGCATCTGCAAAATAGCAGAAACAGTAATGTGAAAAATAGCTATCAGAAATGCTTTTACAGAACCATTACTTATAGTGGATTATTAACAAAAACATATGAAGATATTACTATCCAACATACATTAAGCCAACTAAACCATCCAATGAAAAGATGAATAGATATGCATATACTCTATAGGTGAGCATTTGTCTAGAAACCTTAATTCAATCCCTAGGACTGGTCTAGTACAACAAGAAATCAAACTAAAAAGAAAACCAGATAGGAGAAATGTGCTGTAAGAGTCAAGAAAGAAATGCATGGCCAATAGATTCAGTGGAATGTGAATTAAACCCAAAATCCAACGTCGTATTACATATGTTCAGCTGACTGAACAGTTACTTTTCTCTCATTGCTGGGACAAAATACCTGACAGCCAAATTAAGAAAGTAAAGATTTACTTAGCTCACAGTTTGTGGAGGTTTCTGTCCCTACTTGGCTGGCTCCAAGACAGAACAGCACATGGAAGGGGGTAGCTGTTCATGGAGGTGGAAAACAGCAAAACAGAGAAAGGAAAACGGAGGATGGGGCAGTAGCAGAGATCAAACCTCCCCCCCCCCATATTGCATTCAGTCTATTTGCCTCAGGGCAGGCACAGCACTCACACCCATAATCTCAACATTGGATCATGAATTAATCCCAAACTCTAGAAATCCTCCCCATGACTGTATGAAGCTTTGCAGGAACCCCTAGACACAAACCATAACAGTGTCCATTAAACAATAAATAAAAATGAAAGTGTGAATCACTGGCCATGGAGCAGTGAAATCGGAGCCCTTATGTTCTGTGGGGAGCACCACATGACCATGACTGTGCCACTGTGAGAAGCATCATGGATACTCCCCAAAACATTTAAAATAGAAATACCATACGGTCAAGCAATCTCGACTCAAAATACTGAAATACAAGACTTTGGCAAACCTCTCCTCTTTCACATAACCTTATGACATTATTTAAAACCATTTAAGATTTAGAATAGCCGGGAGTGGTGGTGCACACCTGTAATCCCAGCATTCGGGAGGCTGAGGCAGGAGGATCGGTGCGAGTTTGAGACCAGCCTGGACTACAAAAGTGAGCTCAAGGCCAGTCTGACCTGTATAGCGAGACTCTGTCTCAAAAAAAAAAAAAAAAAAAAAAAAAAGATTTAGCATAAACTGTCCACTTCTGGATGAATGGATTAAAATAAATGTCTTAGAACAATGGAATATTATTTATCACTACAAAACAAAAGGACTCCTTTTTCCCATATATAATAATATCTGTTAATCTGAACAACAGGTTTGACCATAAAAATAGATAATATGTCAACCATTGTTAATCAGCTATTCTTGTTTTGAGAATCTGTAACATGTGTATTGTTGCACATTACTCCCCTATTTCTGTCTTTCTGATATTTTGTTCTTACTTTTTATTTTTCAAAATAATTAAATTTTAAAAAAGAAATTATATAACGACAAAAAGAAACAAGAGGTTATCAATCCTATGTTTGTTCATTGCTTGAAGGAACATACAAAAGGATTTTCTAAGTAAAGTCAGCCAATCACAAAGGAAATTACTAAATTATTTCACTTCTGCAAGGAAACACAGTCAAATTCATTGTGTGGAATGGTTTCATAATGCTTTTAGAAGAAGAAAAGAAGAAGTTATTAGTAAAGAACTACTAGTAACTTTCAGGAGCCCAGTTTGAATAAATCTAGAGATTTCCTGAACAGTGCTATGCCAATAGTTCACGATATTATATAGCACACTTAAAATTTGCTAATGGGACATTTCTCATGTAAACAGTTGTAACTTCCAGAGCACATTCTCAATGAACTTGAGAGAAAGTTTCATGTTCACAGATAGTCTGACTAGTACTCTCCTATCTTTCTTCAGTTGGATAGAACTTTTTGAATCTCATACATATGTGCCCATTCCATAACAATTTTCAGCTATTCCCTGTCTTACATTTAAGCCCACATGATGTTCATTTCCATAGAAAAATTCTGACATGAAGCCTAGAAATTATCTATATTTGCTATCTTGATGGAAACACAGAGGTGGGACACATTCAGTCATGCATTTTCATGAAGAGTTACCAGAGTGATGAGTCTGTCTCTCATATCATTCTATCTTTATCTGAAAGTTCTTCATTGAGTGTGTACTCAGGGAAATAGGGCATATGGCAGAGATGATGGTTTTATGCAACAGATATAAGAGTACAGTGAGAAACAAAATATATAATGAGGCTTTGCCATAGTATGATAGTGGCCTTTGGGAAGCATGAATCCACCTCATTTGCTTAGGCTTCTGATTTCAGGCATGATAGTCACCTTGAGGCACAAATCTGGCTCTGAGTTGTTATACTCACGAGCCTGTGAAAATTCTCAGTTTCTGGACTCTGACACCTTGTTAGATGAGTTTACAAGGTTAACTTTTAAAGGTATATAAAATCTTTGGAGCTCTTCAATTATGTTGCCCTCTAAAAAGTTTTATTGTATTAATTTACAAACAATAATCCCTGTTGAAAGAATTCTGGATCTCTGCTTTCACGCAACATGGATATTTAAATTTGTAAACAAGGACAGCATATCACCAAATCATAGAGCTAGTTATCAGGTCAACAAAACACTTTGTAAGAAAATTATATACTCAGTGTCAATGCGTGCATCATGTACTACAGTTTTTATGGATCAGAAATTCAAGAAGAGCAGAGTAGGGCTATTCTGCTTCATGATTTCTTACAGGACTGCAGACAATAACTGGAACTGGAAGGGCTCAGGGCAGGCTCACACCCAGGTTTACTGGAGAACTCCTATGTGATTTTTTTTTTTTTTTGAGAGACCTGGCTTCAAATTCACGACCTTACCTATGCAATCTTAGTATAGGATCTAGTTTGAATTTCCTCACTGCCTCTGAATTCAAGGCAGTGATATTATATATAAGCCACTTAAAATTACCACACATAATTTTGCATTGATCAGTGGCATATAGAATAATGTGTTTTGATCTAGCCTGCATGATTTGTGTCTACTATTTTTAGGTGTGTTTAGATCCAAAGAGAATAAGTTGGAGGGATTGAGAGAACATTGCATTTATTGTATATATGCATTTATGAAGATGAAGAGGAAATATAAAGAAAATAAAGACTCCATCAAATTTTAGAGAATTATCATATTCTTTTAAACAGTACAGTTTAAATTCAAGATAATGATAAATTAACATATGGATAGTAGTAATGAGAAGATTTTGAAATTCTTATTCAGATATTTAAAAGTAACTTCTTGCAAAACTTCAGTAAATAACACAATATGCGATACCTTTAATTGAGTCCAAATAGGGATTGCTTATACAAAGATTCATATGTACCAGTTTTTAAGTCAAAATGACA
The DNA here is from genome assembly GCA_004027025.1 of Myocastor coypus. Taxonomy (NCBI): domain Eukaryota; kingdom Metazoa; phylum Chordata; class Mammalia; order Rodentia; family Myocastoridae; genus Myocastor; species Myocastor coypus. The sequence goes on along the minus strand of PVJA010039241.1, from coordinate 7,006 downwards.
TATTAGCTGCGACCACTCCTGTAGCCACCTAATCATTAATTGACTCTCGATTCATGAAATATTAGAAGGCATGCACGTTTTATCAATAGCCAAGTATTTAGTAATTACATTTTTCTATATAATTTGACTTTCTAAAATGCTCTCCACTTTATTTAATGTATCAGTAATTCCATTATTTTTATTGGTCAGGAATATCCAAAATACAGATACAGTATAATTTGATGAATCACCTACGTATTAATAGATATATGTGTTGTTTGTATTCAGAGGTTCTTAGGAAGAAAAGCTGTTATGTAAATATCTTTGGGAGAAAATTGTGTGAATATTACCCTTCATTCTGTAGGAGAAATTTTTCAATATACTTTTTGTTTTAAACTTGTAACTAATATTTATATTTCTGTAGCAATTTAAGATTGTTCTGTATTTGTAATTTCATTATCCAAATATTCATTGTTAGAATATTCATTGTTATTCATTTATACTTTTCTGTAAATTATGACAATCTTGTGCTTTATTGAACCTATTTGCTAGATATGTTTGTGCATTTTGTAGGTTCTTTCAGTTTTTTTTCCATAAATACCTCATCCCTAACATGGTTAAAATTTCATTTTTCTATCAGTGGAATTGACATCCATTGTATTCCACCTGTTGCACTGGCTGTGTTTTCCAGCAAAATGTTAAACAAGAATGGAGAGCTTGGGTAAATCTGGTTCCTTCCAGATTGTAGTAAGCGGGCATTCCATATTCAGTCATTCTATATTCAGTTAAGTGTAGATTTTTGTAACTATTATTTTTATCAAGTTCAAAATATTCGCAAAAATCAGAATTCCATAATTTGGCTGCTTCTACCATGAAGTGATATTGAATGTTGCCTTTACAATATAAATTGAAATGAAATTGTGTACTGTCCTATTTATTTATTTATTTATTTATTTATTTATTTTTGTCTTTTTGAGACAGGGTCTCGCTATGTAGTTGAGGCTGGTCCTGAGCTCACTTTTGTAGCCCAGGCTGGTCTTGAACTCGCACCAGTCCTCCTGCCTCAGCCTCCCGAGTGCTGGGATTATAGGCGTGCGCCACCATGCCTGGCACGTACTGTCCTATTTAACCTGTTGAATATTACATAAAATGTTTAAATTGGATTGATTCTAGAATAGTGATACTGCCTTGTATCTCCGGTCTAAAAATCTTTATTGTATTTTATTTTTATTATTTTATTTTATTTTATTTCATTTATTTTATTTTATTGGTACTGAAAATCATAGTCAGGACCATATGCTTGATAGGCAGGCACTATGTTACTGAGCTAATTCTCTGGCCTATAATGTATTTGTAAAAAAATATAATAATTGATCAGAATTGGTATAACCTTTTGCTAATGTTTTATTTTTTTAATTCCCTATTAGCATGAGAAATTGGCTCTTTTGTTATTGTTGTGCTGTCTTGGAATTTTATGCCTATCTTATTCTGGGCTTAAGAAGTAATTTGGTTAAGTATCTGGTTATGTGTATATTCCAGGAGTTATAATCCAGTATGTTTCCATTTGCATTTAGTTGAAAGTGTCCTGTATTTACTTAGAAGTCTTATAGTATCTGCACTTAGTTTAGAAAATCCTTAAAATAATGGAAATAACAAATATGAAGGTTGATATACTATTGCAGTTTGTTCAGCAACTAATGTCTTTAATAATTTTATTTCAGTTAAGAGACGATTTTGAAAGTTGCAAAGATGGCAAAATCAAATGTTCAACCTGTTTCTAACAGCTTATTGAAGTGCAAATGTCATACAAAGAAGGGTATAATTTTAATGCGCACAACTTGATGACTTTTCACTTGTGAATTGGGTCCATGCCAATTTAGGTGTGGACCTCAACTCATCTCAATCCATGTCGTGCATTGTAGTTTTGTCGACTAGAGTACTGGTGTCATGGCAATAGAATTTCCAGGATCCATAAATGAAAAAGCATAAAAAGTTTCTTAGGCAGAGTTAAAAGAAAAGAAGAAAAGGAAAGGAAAGGAAAGGAAGGAAGGAAGGAAGGAAGGAAGGAAGGAAGGAAGGAAGGAAGGAAGGAAGGATACGTTAAAAGAAAATAGAGTGCAGTCCCTCAGGGAGAAACATATTGCATTCTGAGGATGGGGATTTTTCTAAGGCCGAAGTGTTGCCTTCCACATGGTCAAGCTTGGATGTGTATTCCCTATGGCTTCACAGTATATATTTGGTGGGAGAAAATATAGAACAAGGGCTGGGGAGATAGCTCAGTAGAATAAACACTTGCCTGGCAAGTGCAAGGGCCTGAGTTCAATACCCTGTTCTGCAAAAGAAAGAAAGAAAGAAAGAAAGAAAGAAAGAAAGAAAGAAAGAAAGAAAGATAGATAGATACATGCATACGTACGTACATACGTACATACATACATGAAATAGAAAGCAAACCATGTACCTGTGATTGAAGTTTAGGATTGTGCTACCCAATTAACACTGCTGTTTCCTTGGTGATAAAGGCTGTGGAAAGAAAAGCACAGCCTCAAGGACAGCCTTATGTCACCTATGAGACACTGAGGAACATTTTTGAGTTTCCTGGTAGATAAAAATAATTACAATATTAGGAAACCTGTTTGTGTCTGGAGCATTATTTTCTCAAATACCTAATTTTGAAATTATTATTTTTTTCTAGGTCTGCCTTTCAGCTATCTTTATTTATATGGTGTCTCTTGTATAGTACCCATGGTACCCATCACTACATTGACATAATGTACATACCCAGCACCTCCCAGGATTTCCTGGTGTCCTTTGCTTTGTGTTTCTTTATTTTTCACTTAAGAACACAGAAGTGAGCTGTAGACTGTTAAAAAAAAAAAAAAAGATATCAATTGAGACAAGGTTTCACCATGCTGTTCAGGTTGGCTTTGAGCTCACTTTGAAGCCCATCCTTGTCTCCAATGATCCTCCTGCATGAGCCTTCTAAGTGCTGGGATTTCAGGCCTGTGCCACCACACTCTGCACTGTGAACACGATTAACAAGCATGAATCATATTTTTTACTATAGGCAACAAATCACATAGCAGATCCCCAGAAATTGCTAATGCAGCAGAATTAAAATATTATACTAATTGCTTAACAATGCTGCATTTCTTATATCATCCAGCCCCTGGTAAACGTTATTGCATACTTTATTTCTGTAAATCTATCATATTTGTGGAGTTATACAATATTTGCCTTTCTGGAATGGTATAATGCCCTCACAGTTTAACTACAAAGTCGAAATGCACACTTTGGTAGTCCAAACATGTCAGCAGAATTTAACATTCTTCTTTGACATGGCATCTCTCCTAGGTTTGAAATAAAATAAAGATATTTGTATGAAAGTTCCAGCTTTCTTCTTCTCTTAGAATATTTTAAAGAATTTGTGATCATATTCATATTTTTTTCTTTTATAGGTATTATGAATTTTCATCTCCAAATTTATAAATTCATAATTTCAGAGTATTGGAAAGAGTCAATAGCCAAAACTGTCTTCAAGGTGCCTAAAGCTTATGAGATTATTTTAGGAATTTATGAGTAAGTTTTCATGGTTCATTCAAATATAATTGCTATTCACTCATCAGTATTGATTAAGTATCTATTTTTGTTGTTCTTACTTATGGGCTCTCTAATTATGTACATTGGTATAGATATTTACTCCAAAGCAATAATTGCGCCTCCTAACAGTTAATTCTCATTCATGTTTTATACACACACATGGTTTGTCTATTGACAGCACTGCAACACACTCAGAGACACACCAAAATACGTGAACACACAAAAAATTGCTACTTGAGCTTTTACAATAAATATATGCTAACATATTTGGAATAGTCTTATGACTAAGTCAATAAGTTTTCTTAAGCAACATTATATTTATTTTATAAATGTCCAATGAAGTTGCTCTGGTCAAATATTTTTTCATGGAATTTTAGATAAAATATTATAATTATATATATTATATCATTGTAAGTTCCATAGATTGGATTCTAAAAAATGGTTAGTATGGGAATAAGTTATATGCTTATGAAACACAGATTTCACGTATTTTTCCATTTTCCAAAAAGAAGGTTATAATTTTCTGTTATGTAAGAAATCTAGAACAACACACTAAAATCCAAAACCATGGAAAAAAAAATTTTCCTTTTAGAATCTCCATAAAACTGTATATTTTTGTTACTAAATTTTTGTTTTGTCCATCATGAACTGGAGATATCCTTTAGAGCTAAAAACATGGGACACAAATTCCTTTAAAATTCAAAATATGGCATAAACCTTTCATACAATGATAAAATATACATTGAATAATTATATTAGCCTATTTCCAGTGATTCTTATAAACTTAATTTTAATTTTTCACCATTAATTGATGCTAAAATTATGTTATATTTCGTTGTTTAATAACTATGTGCCAGATTAATTTGCTTCTCACTAAAAGCATAGCAATTATAATTTAAATTTATTTTTTATCACTTTTCTGAAGAAGTAACAATGCGACAGTTTCAAAACGTGTTAGTAGTACGTTCCCAATAATTGATACAATACATATTGCTGTCCTTGTAGTAATTACACAGAGTACAGGATGTAGACATGATAACTTTTCTAATCACTGTTGGTACAAAATATTGCTTCTCATTGAGCTAAGAGAAAGAAGTGGTATACATAGCCCAATATTCCATAATTCCAGTGCGTTATTGGCAGAGCGGTCAATGTCAGAAGCTGTTCATTTAAGCCTTCTACACCTTGGCATACTAAACTAGCTTTACGTTTTATGCCTCATGGTTAAACTTTTCTGTGGAGTGGTCAAGAGAAAGTTAAAGCGAGACCTACGTAACAAAACATGTAACTTTTCTATCACCCAACGTCAGTCAAATACTCTCAGGATTTCCTTTGAAACAATGTGCAGTGTTTTGTAGAACTGTTGTCAGCATCAACCATGTGGATGAGTCAAGGACACTGTGTGCTCAGTTCGCTCTCTGTGAAAACCTGAAAAAATGTTTTCTCCCTAGGAGACTCTCTTTAGGCACACTATACATCATCAACCCCATAATCTCCTTGAACCTTGAACAGAAAATTTGGTAAACCACTGAGTTATATGATATTACAGCACAGGTTCTCTTATGTCCTGAATTCTCATTGACCTTGAAGGGCAGGGCCAAAATATTAGCTATCCTTGTAGCCTTTCTTTTTCTTTAATTTTTGGTCTATAAACTTACACTCTTAACAATCCAGAAGAGAAGATTGGTGATACTATTACTCTATCACATAGGTGCTTTAGCTTAACATCACTGCCTTCCTTAAAATCAAACATCTTAGCCTTAACCTGTAATCAGTATTTGCCATCAATCATTGTCATTCTAATAAATTTTTATAGAATGTGATAAAAGCAGTTGCATATTTTTCACAGAAAATTTAGAAATGTAAGTGTAAAAAATTGTAACAGGTCAATCCTACAGCATGTTTTCTAGTCTCTTACTCTCATTTAATACTCTTTTTTTCTTGTAAACCAATCATTTACTTGAGAGAGAGTATACTAGTATCTGACATTGCATTAGAAACAGTACACATCTAAAAGACAGAATGACAGGCATTCAAAGATAAGTTTAGTGTTACACATTACTTTTCTCAGTTTGAAAAACATTTTGGTGGTTCTTAGGACCATTATCTAATTCATCCGGTGTGTATAAGTGCATGAATTTGCTTCCTGCCATGTTTCATATATTTTATGTTTTCATTTATATCATTGATTAACCCTTAAGTACTTGGTTTCCATTCAGCTGTGTTATGCCTTTCCACTTTTATTTCTTCTTTTGAGTTCTTATACTAGGAAGACTATATGGTATTTACACATGTAGGTCTGGTTTACTTTACTTATGAGTATATGTTCAAGATTTATCCACTTATATATGAAGTATTCTAATTTTTCATTCTTTATAGCTGAGTAATATTCCATTGTATAAAATATCTTTTTCAACCACTCTTCAGATGATGGGCATTTTGTTGTGTCCAAATTTGGCTATCACAAATTGTGCTGCTATGCATGCAAGTGCACAGATATCACTATGATATGATGTTTCAGTTCTTCTGGGAATATTCCTAGGAGGGTGATAGCTGAAATAAATGGGATTTCCATGTGGTTTTTTTTTAAGTAGTCTCCAATAATGGTTGCATCATTTGCATTCCCACCAGCAGTGGAAAAGGTTTCCTTTTTCTCCACAGCCTCTCCAACATTTGCTGTTGGTTGACTTCTTTATGATAGCTATTCTTTCTGGGGTGAAATGCTATCGAAGTGTTGTTTTACTTTGCATTCCACTAATGGCTAGTGATGTGGAGCATTTCTTCGTATATTTATAGGCTTGTTGATTTTCTTTCTCTAAGAAGTGTGTGTTCACCTCTGATGGCCATTGCTGGATGGGGTCATTCAATTTTGTGACCTTAATAATGTTTTAGTTCTTTATATGTTCTAGAGAGGAAGTTTTCATCTGAATACTTATTACTTAAACATTTTTTCTGATCTTTGGGCTGTCTTTGCACTCTATTGGTAATTGCTTCTGACATCAAAAATTCTCAGCAAGTGGAAATTCCAGTTGTTGAGTTTTTTTTTTTGTTCTTTGACAGACCAGTCTAGTTTTTTATTCTTTCAAGTGTTACACACGCATTTGGATGTTTAACCATGAAATCTGTTGCCTATCCCACTGTCTTTAAGATTTCCTTGCACTTTCTTTTTCAGGAAATTAGTTTTAGTGTTTTCTTTTTATTATTTTTTTTTCTTTATATTATGTTTTATTCTTTTTTTTTTTGCAATTCTTTTATTGTTTAAATTTAACAATGGTTATATTACATATTTTCATCATCGGATCAGTTTAGATTAATACATATAGGTATATAAGATTGATCAAACAACTAAACATTAACCTTTCTAAATCCACATTACTTTTTTTTTTTCTTTTCCCCCTTTTTTTCTTTGAAAGTTGACATATTGCATATT
>PVJA010039240.1:0-19275 GCA_004027025.1 Myocastor coypus | reverse complement strand
AAGAAGAAGAAGAAGAAGAAGAAGAAGAAGAAGAAGAAGAAGAAGAAGAAGAAGAAGAAGAAGAAGAAGAAGAAGAAGAAGAAGAAGAAGAAGAAGAAGAAGAAGGGGCCTGGCGGGATGGCTCAGTGGTCTAAAGCGCCTGCTTGGAGAAGCTTGAGCGGCTTCAGGGACCGCGGTTCAATCCCCGGCACCACATGCTACGCCGGCCCTGCCCTCGGGGCGGGCTGAGCTGGCCGTAAAAATGAGTGAATGAACAAGCAAAGGTTCTGAAACAAGAATAAAAATAATAAATAAAGAAAAATTGTTTAAAAAAAAAAAAGAAGAAGAAGAAGAAAAAAGAAGAAAGAAGAAGAAGAAGAAGAAAGAAGAAGAAGAAAAGAAACATACTGGCCAAATAGATGAAGAAGCAACATCCAACAATATGCTGCATGCAAGAGACACATTTAATTCAAAAGAAATTCATAGACTAAAAGCCAAAGGAGCCAGGCATAGTGGCACACACCTGTAATCCCAGCACTCGGGAGGCTGAGGCAGGAGGATCGGTGCGAGTTTGAGACCAGCCTGGGCTACAAAAGTGAGCTCAAGGCCAATCAGAACTGCATATTGAGACCTTGTCTCAAAAAGACCAAAAAAAAAAAAAAGGCCAAAGGAGGGGAAATAATAGTTCATGCAACAGGAACTCAGAAAAGAGGAGAGATAGCTATTCTATTTTCAGACAAAGTGGATTGCATGACAATCCAAGAAAAAAAAAATTTTTAAATATATATCCACTGAATACCAGTCCACTCAACTATATAAAACAAATATTAATAAATATGAAAAATTAACTAAACACTTAGGCAAGTTCAAGGACAGGGGTTGGCTCCCCAGCACCACATGCAGCACTGGCCCTACCCCACTCCAGCCTCAGGTGTGCTGCGCTCCACTGAGTCTGGGTGTGGTAGCACATGCCTATAATCCCAGCACCAAGGAGGCTGAAAACAGGAGGATCACTGCAAGTTAGAGCTCGTAGTAAGACCCTGTATCAAATACATGAAAAAGGAAAGAAAAATCAACTAAGTACTAATACAATTGTAATGGGGGACCTAACTACGCAGATCAACTAGACAAAATACTAACAATCAAATATTAGAACTGGAGTAAACTTTTGAACGTATGGTCTTAGTAGATATCTAAAGAGTGTTCCAACCCACAACATAACAATACATATTCTTCTCAACTGCACATGGGATATTCTCCAAAATAGACCATGTACTAGCTCATAGGATATACTTAAGTAAATGCAGGAGATTTGAAATTATCCCATGTATATTACCAAGCACAGTGCAATGGAATTGAAAATCAATGGCAAAAAGAAACCCTTAAGAACTTCATGGGGCTGGGGAGATAGCTCTGTGGCACAAGTGCCTGCCTGGCAAGTGCAAGGTTGTGAGTTTGAACCCTGGTCCCACAAAAAAAAAAAAAAAAAAAAAAGAACTTCATAAACACATTGAAATTAAATAACACCCTCTGAACAACCAGTAAGTTACAGATGAAATTAAAGCACAAATTAAATAGTTTCTACAATTAAGCAATAATTCCAGTACTGATGGAATACAGAACTGATGGAACACAGTGAAAGCAATCCCATGAGAGGAATTTACAGTGATGAATTCCCATATCAGGAAAACAGAATGAGCTCAAATAAAAGTTTAATTTTGAACCTCAAGCTTCTAGATAAAGAAGAGCAAGTCAACCCCAAAAATCATATGAGGGACAAATTCCAAACATCAAAGTAGAAATTAATGCACTGCAGACTAAGAACACCATACAAAGAATCAAGTGATTAAAGAGTTGGTTCTTTGAAAGATTAAATCAAATTGAAAAACCCTGTGGTGGCTCATGCCTGCAGTCTCAGCACTCAGGGGACGATGGCAGGAGGATTGCCATGAATTTGACGCCAGCCTGGGCTATGAAGTGAGGTCAGGGCCAGTCCAAACTGCATAATGAAATCCTATCACAAAAAGACCCCCCAAAATTGACAAATGCTTAGTCAACCTTATGAAGAAAAGGAAAGAAAAGACTCAAATCTATGCAATTTGGATGAAATCACAAGAGATCTTTCAGAAATCCAGAAGATCATCAGTACCTACTTCAAGAACCTATATTCTAATAAGATGGCAAATGCAGATGAAATGGACAGATTCCTAGATATTTCTATCTATCTATCTATCTATCTATCTATCTATCTATCTATCTATTCCTAGACATATTCCCATACATATATGAATTACCAAAGCTAAATCAAGAAGATATAAAATTCTAAATAAGCCAACATCAGTCAGTGAAATTGAAGATATAATTAAAACCCTATTGAGGGGGCCAGCAAGATAGCTTAGTGATCCAAAGCATCTGCTTATGCAAGCTTAGGCAGGCACAGAGACCAGATCCCAGGCACGCATTCCTCACCAGTCCTGCCCCCAGGGCAGGCTGAACTGTCACAAACGAAACAAAACAACCCTATTGAGACCGAGTGTGGTGGTGCACACCTGTAATTCCACCACTGGGGAGGCTAAAAACAGGAGAATCACTATGAGCATGAGCTATGTAATGAGACCCTGTATCAAATGCATAAATGAAAATAAACAAAGTTTACAGTCCATTCATGATAAAATCCCTACAGAAAATTGATGGTCTTTATCTTAATCTGATAAGCCCATCTATGACAAATCAATAGCCAACATCATAGTAAATGAATAAAAAATCTAAAGTTTTCACTCCAAAAAGAGGAACAAAAGAAGAATGTTCATAGTCACTACTTTTATTCAATACAGTCCTGGAAACATTAGTCAGAGCAAGTAACAAGAGAAATACAAAAAAGGAAAAATGGTAGGAAAGGAAGAAGTTTAATTATTATTTGTGGGTGACATGATACTTTATATAGAAGACTTCAAAAAAATCCACCAAAAGTTATCTAGATATAATAACCAAATTTAGTAGTGTCTTAGTTACTTTTTGCTCATTTCTGGGACAAATACCTGACACTCAAGATGAAGGAAGGAAAGGTTTATTTAGCTCACAGTTTGTGAAGGTTTCAGTCCATATTCGGTTGGCCCAAGGCTGAGTGGAGCAGGGCAGAGAGCATCCAGTTCAAGGCGGCAGAACAGCAGCAAAATGGTGGCAGAGGTAGCCAACCAAACAGGGCAGCAGAGCAACAGCAACAGCTCAAGTCTGTCTCTCTGCCTCTCTTTATATTACATCCAGGCTCTCCGCCTTAGCCTCCGTCTTAGGCTACACCCATAATTCCAGAAGTACTTCGACTCATAATCCCATCAGTACTAAATCCCATAATCCCAGGGATCACAGGTCAAGTCTCAAACTCTAGAAGTCCCCACCCAATGACTACATGAGGCTTTGGGGGGACAACTAGGCATAAACCACAACAAGTAGCATAGATCAATATAGTCAATGTCCAAAAATCATTAGTCTTTTTGTATATAACAAACTCACTGAGAGAGAAATTAGGGAAACATCTTTCTAAATCTAATCCAAAAATATGTAATACCTGGAAATCAGTCTAATAAAGGAAATAAAACACTTCTCAAGACCAGCCTAAACTGCATAGTAAGACCCTATTTTTAAAAAAACAGAAAAAAAAGAAAAAGAAAAGAAAGAAAGAAGGAGGAGGAGAGGGAGGAGGAGGAAGAAGGAAGAGAAGGAGCAGAAGGAGGAGGAGGAGGAGAAGGAGTACTGAGCTTCAAGGAGACTAGTTGTAATGAAAATATTGGAAAGTCTGGAAGAGCAGAGGGGAGAAAGAATTGCAGTACCAAATAAGAGAAAGCAACTACTGTCCAAACATCAGAAGGCTTCTTTTTCCTCTGTAAATGTGTTGCAGGACTATGACCCATGGGAAGGAGGCTGCTCTGCTCTTGTTGGCGCCACACCACTGTTGCTGAGCAGCAGGGAGGAGCTGCTACCCTATAGCTCCTGGAATGACCACCATAACCGAGGTGATCTGCAGCCCCCTCTGAGCTTTAGTCTTCCTCAATGACAAAATTACCTTGAAAGATGCACTATTAAAAGAGATTTTGCGTGTAAGTGGCAGGATATACAGGCTTTGGAGTGGGATCAACAAAGGTCCAAGAAACTCTTCTGCTGCCTTATAGCTCTAAGGTCTTAGGAAAGTCACCTTATCTTTTTAAGCATATTGTCTTAATTACTGTTTCTCTCGTTGCTGGGACAAAATCCTCGACACTCAAAATGAGGGGAGGAAGGGCTTATTTTGCTCACAGTTACTGGAGGTTTCACAGTTTAAAGCAGCCTAAAATACATAGCAAGATTTCCAGACCCTGCACCACCATGTCCAGGATGATCTCCACACCTCCAAGAGAGGCCACCAGGCCTGGGGAGGGGGAGCAGGGGAGGCACATGTTGTCAATTTAAGAGTTCGTGCTTCTCTGGCCCTGCCCCTCCAGCCCCACCCTGGTCCTCTGGCTCTGCTCCTCCAGCGGCATGACTGACTGCCTCATGATTTCACATGAGGCTTTGAGGGACAGCTAGATACAAACCATAACACATATGTAAAAGGAAGACTGAGAACTGGGGAGCAGGTCAGTGGTACAGCCCTTATCCAGCATGCACAAAGCTCTGGCTCAGACCTCAGCAATAAGGAAAGAAAAAGATCTTAAAATATCCCTACAGGGAGCAGCATTTTGAAAAGACATACACTAAATGGAGAGAACAATAACCTAATTTTTGAAACCAGACGAAAACAAAATGACAGAAGATATGAAAGAGCAACATCAATCAACATTAGAAAAGGTCAGAAATTATATGACAGAACTCAAGAAAGAAATTTAAATATCATTATATAGCTGGGGAGATAGCTCACTGGCATAAATGGTAAGCACAAGGTCCCTAGTTCAATCCCCAGTACAAAACAAAAACAAAAACAAAAAAAATTATATAAACAAGTTGAACCAGAAGGAGCTTAGGAGCCAAGAAACATGAGACAGTAATGTCATAATGAAGGAATTTTTTTAATTAAAAAAGCAATAAAGAAACAAAAAGGATTTTCAAAAGTCACAAGTAGAGTAGATAAAGCAAAGAAAAATTTAACTTGTGAAATATCTAGATTCTCATCTTAAACCACTACTCTTTTAGCCCTACAGGGAGGAGGGAATTACTTTTGTGTTTTCAAATTCCCTGATATTTTTATAATGAGCCGTTGCTTTTCCCAAGCGTTCATTTCAAATCTTCTACTCACTGAATAATTGGGCGGGGGGACTGGGGTTTGAACTCACAACCTTGCACTTGCCAGGCAGGCACTTGTGCCACAGAGCTATCTCCCCAGCCCCTTTACTGAATAATTTTTGATACTTCATAACGTGAAAAATAGAAGGGGTGATGGTCACAAAAAATTCTTTTTCCCCATCTGCTCATTTTCAAATTCACTCCTTCCAACAGAAAGCTGGTAACTCTCAATACAATGCCATTAGCCATTCACGAGGCAAAATAAGACACATTTATTTTGAAGACAGCTCCTTGGATGTCCAGCATCTCTTGTGCAATAGTATTTGATGAAGCAGGCAAGAAAATAATCCAAAACACATGGAGGATGTTTTCTTGTGGGCTTGGGAACATGCAGCCTGGGGTAAATCTGGACCCTTTCTCAAACCCTTCCCTTCAGGGAAGACCTGGAAAGGCTCAGCAGATGATGGCAAATCCCCTCTCACCAAGGTCACCTCTTTGGAGCCAGGATGCCCATCACACCGGCCACTTGGGAGTTTGCTATCTGATTCATGGGGTCAGATCTCAGGGGAAGATGAAGAAAAGAGGTCACCCATCATGCACAGCATATAAGCATGGCTCCCAAGTGTTTCTTTCCTTTCCAGCACACCTGAGGTCATTTGCAAAGGCAGGTGTAGCCCTCTATCTATGATGCAGGGAGGGCAAAATGAAATTTGTGGGTGAACGTGAGGCTCGGGGGGGGGGGTCTCATCTCTAAGCATGTGCAGAAGAGGCAGCAAAATCAAAGGCTGCCATGTGACTTTTTCAGTGCCCATGAGGCAACAGGAGAAGCTTGGGAATCAGACAGAGGAGCATCTTAGTTCCCTGCTTAATAGCATGTAGCCTGAGAGTGTAACACAGTCACTTGGGGCATGGGTTTGGTGAAACTGAGGATCCTAATGTGTACTTATTTCTTCCACCTTGTCTAAACTGAGCCCCACTACTCTGCTTTCACATAACAAATCCATCAATAAATATAGCTTCCTGAAGAAGACATTGAAAATTCGTGATAGCCAGGTATGGTGGCGCATGCCTGTAATCCCAGCACTTGGGAGGCTGAGGCAGGAGGATCGGTGTGAGTTCAAGACTAGCCTGGGCTACAAAAGTGAGTGCAAGGCCAGTCTGAACTGCATAGTGAGACACTGTCTCAAAAAGACAAAAAAAAAAAAAAAAAAAAAAGAAAGTTCGTGAAATATTGTTTTAGGCATCAATTCATTCACTCACCTGCCCAGCATGTCCTAAAACCATGATTGCAGGCCAGGCCCTGAGAGAACCACTGGGGCATGGACCCACAGCCAGGCCCTTCCCACCTGGCATACAAGGCCCTATCTCTAGCCACCCACTCTCTTCACTCTTTTGACCAGCCAGCCACCTGTTATCACTGTACAAGTTGTCCTTGGAAAATGGACAAAGACAAGAAATACAAGTCTAAGAAACCAAAACTGATTTTCTTATATATCCTGCCCCCTTTTGTCTAACATTTTTTTCTGCCCTTATGTATCCGTTTCACATTTCTTCTGTGTCTTCAAATTCATCTTCTTTGTGCTTTTCCTGCTGCAGCCGTCCTTTGAAAATCCTATCATGTACACTCACTGGCCTTCAGTAATCCTGCCTTTAGTAGTACAGGAAAGAAAGAGCAAACTATGAGCCAAGATGGTCTTGGTTCAAGTCTTACCTTTGCCTCATCCTGAGAAGTTGAGACCCTGCTGTGGTTGAATACATACTATCTATCAGACATTGTAAATTATATTGAATTAACTTTTGTTTTTGAGACAGTCTCATTTTGTAGTTCTGGTTGGCCTTGATTTGTGGCAGTCTTCCTGCCTCAGCCTTCTGAGTTCTGGGATTACAGGTGTGAACCACACACCTGGCAAGCCCTGAGTTTATTTCTCTTTAAAAATGGTCTCCTGAGGGCCAGCCAGATAGTTCAGCAGATTAAAGCTCCTGCTTAGGCAGATGCAGGGACTGGGTTTCTATCCCTGGCATGCTGTGCCACCTCCACTCCCAGGGCATGGTAAGACAGTCACTGAGACTGGACATGGTGGTGCAAGCCTGAAATCCTAGAGCTTGGAAAGCTGAAAACAGGAGGATCACTATGAGTCTAATCTGTGTAGTGAGACCCTGTAGACCCTGTACTAAATACAAAAATAAAATAAAATAAAAATGCTCTCCTTTGGGTTCAGGAGATAGCCCAGTGGTCTAACCATCTGCCTGGCAAGTGTAAAGACCGAGTTTCATTTCTGGTACTGCATGCTGTGCTGGCCCCAAAACCGAGTGTGGTGGTGCACACCTGCAATCCCAGGGCTAGGGAGGCTGAAACAGGAGGATCATTAAGTCTGAACTACATTGTGAGACCCTGTATCAAATAAATAAAAATTTAAAAAAAATGCTTTCCTCATTATCCTATTTTCTTTTAGTTATGCTATTTAAAGGGTGCATAAGAACATAACTATATTCTTTCCATTATAACCACCATTTGTTCCTAGCTCTGGAAGTAGGCATGTTATTAAGTGCTCACCACTTGTTATGGTACTGTCCTTCTGGCCACTCTGAAACCTGTCCCCTGGGAGTCATCTCAGAAAGGGAACACTTGTGCTGTTCTGCATTGAGGACATGTGTGGCCTTTACCCTGGGAAGTTACTTTGGCTGGCAGACAGGTTACTGTAGCCTTGTCATAAAGCACTGCTGTCAAAAACGGAGCTAATAATCTGATTTTTTCTCTTGTAAGAGAATTTGTTTTAACTTGGGGTCCCCATGTATTTTTTCTTCATTCAAATCCATACACTTTATTAAAATACACCTCAGGATTGATCTTCCACACTGATCTCAGCATGAACAGGATGCAGCCTCTTTATATGAAGGCTTGGATCTTTTAAACTGTTTTTCAGGAAAATTTCAGAAATGAATAGTTTCTTTGTATTCTTTCATTGTTCCTTCTTCTGTGACAGTGACACCTCTAGAACGTCTTACTGCTTCATTCCTCAAAACGTGGATACCATGCAAGTCAGCACTGCTAACAGCTTCCTCCAATTGGATTCTGACATCTGTGGGGATGGCCTGTCACCAAGTTTTGCTGTAGTTGTCTGTTGCTATCTGGTTACTCTGCCTCCATGAGAGATTCAAGGAACTACAGAAACTATGCCAGTGCCATTGCTTTCTTCACTAAACTAATTTCTCTCTTTATACTAATTATAGCAATGGTAACTAGTTAAAGTAAACTAACAATGGGCACCATCCATTAACTTTCCTTAAAGCATGGGTTCGACAACGTAGCAGTTATCTAAAAGTCATTCCTCTTTTCTAGCTTACTAACAGTATTATGGTCCATTCAGGTAGCAGGGTGTCCAGCTGATCACTTCCAGTTTCCCTTGCAGCTAAGGGTATCCACATGAAAGACACCCTGTTCTCCAGTAAGATCTAGGCAGAGCATACTGGGCAGAGCCTTGGAGGAAGCCCAAGAAAAGGAGGCTAGCCAACAGGCCTCGCCCTTTTGCCCCTCCTTCTCTTACTGCCTGTCAAGAACTGAGCTGAGCTGGAGAGAGCTGCCAAATGTTACAGCAGTTAGGCCAAGTGAGAGTGAAACTACCAGGTAAGCTTTTAATCACCTGCTACAATTGCAGTCAAGACTAAAGTGGAAAAGGCACCAGTTCCCATAATGTTTCATTTTTTTCCCCAGGGAACAATGTCACGCAAGGGCCAAGTGGGTCAGCACAGACAAAGGTTATCTCATTGCAAGTGATCCCTAATCAAAAGGTTTTTGTCAGTTAAAAAACCCAGGGCCGCTGGGCGTGGTGGCGCACGCCTGTAATCCCAGCACTTGGGAGGCTGAGGCAGGAGGATCAGTGTGAGTTTGAGACCAGCCTGGGCTACGAAAGTGAGCAACTGAACTGCATAGTGAGACCCTGTCTCAAAAAGACAAAAAAACAAAAACAAAAAAAAACAAATAAAAACAAACAAACAAACAAACAAACAAACAAAAAAACCCCAGGGCCTGTAGGAGTGGAAAAGTCCTGAATACCAAAGTGGAAAAAAGTCATCTTCATGGCCCTCCTCCCCCTGCTCCCAAGAAAGTTAGTCTCTCTGCTGACCTAAGGGAGGCCATGGCTAGGAAAGAAGGCTCCCAGGCTAGAAATTCAGAGAACCATACGGCAGAGCATAGCAGGGAGCCCACGCCTAGTGCTCACCGTATTCCAGCTTTGCACAGTCTCAAGTAGGGGCCTGTCAAGCAGAGCCGCTATTGGGCCTGAAAGAACACAAATGCTGGAGATCTCATGGTGATAAATTCAGCAAATCTGCTGAAATCACTGGACATCTGATGGCACCATGGAGGAGCTATACTAATCTCATTCTGTCTCTGAACCTCCTGTTCATGTGGGCACAAAACAATTGCTAACTTGGGTGCGCCACTGTGCACTCCTGGCTTCTTCCTTTAGGGCACTCTACCCAGACAGAAGGCCTGCCACAATGTTCTTTAGACTTCATACTTCTGGGACATTTGCAAACCCATTTACCCCTTATATTTTGGCATCAAGTAGTTAAATCAGACACTTAGCAGCCTACAGCATAAGGGTAAAGTTTCAAGGAAAAATTCCAGGTAAGTCACAAGACTGCAGATGCAGACTTTGCACAAGTCATTTAGTTACTTTTGGCTTTTTGAGATGGGATCTCATTATGTAGTGGACTGGCCTTGACTTATGTAGTCTAGGTAGGCCTTGAACTTGCAGCAATCTTCTGTTCTCAGCTTCCCAAGAGCTAGGATGAATACCTTGCCCACAGTATGAGTTATCTTGCAATAAGGTTCAGTTGCCCCAAATCTGATTACTAAAGATGAATTCTCAAAGATTCCATTGTTTGGCTACCTCTGCAGGGGAAGGGGCAGCAATGAGGATCACCAAGGTAGGTGACTTGAATGTAATTCAGAGGACAGCAGCATTTTAGATGTTGGAAGCGGCCCTGCAGTAGAGCTTGTCACCTCGCTGGGAGGTGATGGAGGGAATGTACGTGGTGGACCCACTCCCTTGCATTTCACTCCCAGCCAGTAGTCAATGGCAATCAATGGATGGAAAAGAAAAAGACAGATACATGTGCCAGACAGCATTTAATTTTTGTTTTGCTCTTGCTTTGTAGTGCTAGAGATCAAACCCAGGGCCCCAGGCATGCTGGGCAAGCGCTCTACCACTGCGCCACTCCCTAGCCCAGCATTCAGCTGTTTATTAAATAGGTGATGAGCTTCAGTGTCATCTGTCCATTTCCTGCTGGCTTTGGGCACTCTGCTTTCCTGCAGCAGATGCCAGGTCCAGAAGAACCACACTCACCAGTATCTGAAAGAGAACTGAAAAACAAAGTGACTTTTAAGACGAAGCTTTTCTCTTGTAGAGGGGAGCTACATTGCACAAAAGGGCATTTAATGTCTAAAAGTGAACCACTAACTCTCAAAACCTCAAGCTGGATTTCTGTGCTCAAAGTGGAAATCACTGTTGCAGGAGAGCTGACTTTTTAAAAAGTCTTCCTCTATTCCCTTGAAATTCCAGTAATCTTATCCAGCCCAGATCACCATGCTAACCTTCACCCACCATCTCTCTCTTCTCTCTGGAATCCCTGGAAGGCATGAGAACAGGAGCAACAATGTGGACACAGAGAAACTTAAGAAGATCTATGAAATGAACTGGAAATCTGTGTGTGGTGGTAAGAACATAAGGATATGAAGCAGGATGAGGAGGGCAGGGTCAGGTCACTGCAATCCATGGAGTTTGGGGTTTTTTTCTTTGTTTTCAATTTTTTTTCCTTTAATTTTATTTTGAAAAGCAATAAAAACAAGAAACAAAGACAGGAACAGGGTAGCACGCAATAATACATATATTACAGATTTTCAAAACAAAAATAGCTGATTAACCATAGTTGATATAGGATCTATTTTTTGTTGTCAAATCTGTTGCTCAGATAATATAGTTATGTAAGAATGGATATATGACATTTTTTTTTTTTTTTTTTTTGGTCTTTTTGAGACAAGGTCTCACTATGCAGTTCAGGCTGGCCTTGAGCTCACTTTTGTAGATCAGGCTGGTCTCGAACTCGCACCGATCCTCCTGCCTCAGCCTCCTGAGTGCTGGGATTACAGGGGTACGCCACCACGACATTTTACCACTTGCTTTGAAGAAGCCTTACATTTTTGTTTTAGTCTCTTTCTCTGTTTTTTTTTCTTAGACAACAGGAATGTGGGAGAAAAAAAGTTGTTTGGTGTGTTGCTTTGATATTACCAGGGTCTTCACATGGAGCTACATTCCAGTACTTTTCTCTTTTTTACTTCGAGACAGGGTTCCGCTAAGTTGCCCAGCTTTGGTTCCAACTCACTATCTGCCTGCCTCAGCATCCCTCAGTGTTAGAATTACTGACGTGCACCACCATGTTCTTTTAAATAAGGAAGTGAGCATGCCTATAATCCTAGCACCTGGGAGGCAAGGAAGGAAGATGACTTTGAGGCCGGCCTGAGCTATGTAGTGAGTTCAAGGCGGACCTGAATATACACTAAGATCCTCCCCTTCTACATCCCCAAAAGTATGGAAGTGATATAGTCAAAGGTATGATCCAGTATATTGTCAAAAGACTCCCATGGCTGCAAACAGGACTTGTTCAAATGAGGAAGAGGGATGGCTGAATCCTGAGTGTTGGGTACAATAAAGACAGGACAGGTTCAAGAAATATTTCAGGAGTAACAGAGACAATTCTTGCTGCTTGATAAGGTATGGAACATGAAAAGGAAAAAAATCTACATTGATCTCTGTGTTTCTACCTTGGGTGACTAGGTAGATTTCATAATGAACCCCACGAGTATTTATTCAAGACTCATTGAATAAATAACAAGTGTGCGCCGGGTGTCTACCAAGTCAGACATGGTACCAGCTCTCAAGAAATGCACAGGGAATTCAGCTAGGTAAACACACAACACTTTAATTATAATCATTACTGTGACAGGGTATCACGAAGACTAAGTGTAGTGCATTCCGTGAGCTAGGAAGATACAGACAGCATCTGGATGTCAGATAGGAATGCAGTTTGCGGTATGATGAAATAAGAGTACCCACATGGACACATGCAGGAGATGGGAACCTGGGAAAAGAACTAGAGATTGTGTTATATCTAGGGTAGACGCAATAGGGTGGAGGCAAAGAGCTCCTACTGTGGCCTTCCCTACAACAATGAGCCCAGGGCTCCTGTGACATCTCGAGGACAGAGCTACCCAAGACATCAGCCTGGGGCCCCACCCCAGAGGGGAAGCGAAGGCAAGGGTAGCTGCCAAGTGTGCAGGTTGAGAAAAGGGCAACAATGCTAGCAAAGCTCTGGGGAAAGGGGCTGCAGGCAGGAGGAAGCTGTAATCTGCTGGTGGGGAAGCCCTGGTCAGCCACCTAGCAGACATCAGCTGGAGCTTCTGAAGCACGAAGTAAGAGTGAGGGCCAAGCAGCCCACAAAGGAGCACAGGGGATTTCACTTTCATCCTTCTACTTGTCTGCTCCCAACTAACATCAACATTACAGATGACAGAAAATTCCTTTTTTCTGCTGCCAGCTTCCAAGGGGGGTCCAGCAAGAAGAGATCAGGAACTTGCACCTCTTAGGCCACAGGGCAGAAAGATGACTTTCTTGTGTGGCAAGTTGGTCCCTAATGTCACCAACAGCAAGCACTTCTTTCCCTTTTAAAGACTGCTTCTTCATCTTCTCAGACCAAGACCCAACTGAGGTCCCTGCTGGCGGCCCATCTTGGGTGGCCCAGCCATGGTACAGACATTCCTGCCCTTTTACTTGTCCCAGGCCCACACTCAAGCTTGGCCTACATTGCTACTGACTGGCCTGGAGTGCTCCAGTAGGTTCCTATAGTCATGATGCTCCACTGGAAGAAACCGGGGCCACTTGTGATGGTGGACGCCTGCAGTCCCCCCCTGGGGAGGCTGAGGCAGGAGAACTGTCATAGTTTAAGGCCAGCCTAGGCTACTCAGTGTGTTCAAGGACTGCCTATCTTTGAGATGCTATCTGAAAAAAATTAAGTAAAAAATAAAAAAGTAAGGATATAGAATCTGGGAAGGCGAGAGCAGCACTCCATTATACACCCCAGAACCTAGATACTTGGCACAGAATAGACCCTCTACCAATGGTGCCTCCTATATAACTTGGCCAGGAAAGTTTTGAGTGCCACGTGAGATGCACAGCAGCTATTATTTATTTAAAAATCAAATTTTCTGATTTCCTGTTGGGTGCTGGGACAGCAGTGGTGAGCAGAGCTCTGACTTGAGGAAGCTGCGATTTAAGAAGTGTGAAAAATAAGCAAACTGCCATTAATACAAAAAGAGCTATAGAAGGGGCCAGGGAGATAGCTCTGTGGCACAAGTGCCTGCCTGGCAAGTGTAAGGTCATGAATTCGAATCCTGGTCTGCCAAAAAGGGCCGTAGAATAGCAGAGAAAAGGAAGTAGTGCTACCTCAAAAAAAAAAAAAAAAATCACCAAGAAAAGTATATAAAGTGGGCCCAACAGTTTGTAATAGCTAAATCTTAGAAATATCCTAAATGTCCATCAAGTGATAAATGGAAAAGATTGGTTTTTGCAACATAATGGAGTACTATTCTGCCAAAAAGAAGGATAAACTTGGGGCATTCCTAGCTAAATGTATGGACTTTGAGAGCATACTCTGAAGGGAAATAAATTGGGCACATATGTGTAAATATTGCATTGTCCTCTGGTGTGGTAAGTAAACTGAAAATGTAAATAAGGACCACAATGTGTCATAGACACTATAAAATAGGAAGAAAATGCTCAAATAGAAAGGGGAAGCAGAGGGAGAAAGGAAGCAAGGGAAAAGGAAAAAAGGGAAACAGCTTTTGTAAATGGGGAAGAGAAAGGAGGGTAGGAAAATAGGGGGAAATTAAGTTATATCATGTACAGGTACAAATTCCTGTGATGAATGTGATCATTATGCATATCTAAGATGTACCAATAAACTTAATTAAAAAGGGGGGGCAGGACAACCACTAAAAAATTGCTGCCAGGTATGGTGGTTCACGCCTGTAATCCCAGCACTTTGGAGGCTGAGGCAGAAGGATCACTGAATTTGAGGCCAGCCTGGGCTACAAATCGAGACCCTGCCCAAAGACAACTCAAGTAGAAAGGAAGGGCATTCTGGAATGTAAGGAAAAATATAATTCTTGGGAGATTTAAAAATAATCTTTCCAGTAGTTAGTGGTAGTGCTGACACTTATTATTAGACTGTTGTGGGCAAATGGGACATAAAACAAATACTTATTAGTCTCTGACTCTCAGCAGATGGGTTATCACCAAAACATAAAACCCTTGATAAGGCAGAAAGTATGTAGGCATAAGGTAAAATTATTGAGTAAAACCCCCATATTACTAAGCAGAACTGGAAGCATCAGTGTGAGCTCACAACGCTTCTTCTTTCAAAAGCAAACAAGACAGGCACATGAATACTTAACATGCCTGAAAACACCTCCCCAATTCCTGCAGTGTCCGGGCATCTAGATTGTGCCCTCAAAGTATTTCTTTCCCTTAAAAGGAGAAATGGCTTGGCTTACAACAGGACAGGCTCAAAATGAGGCTGGAAGGGTTGGGTAGATAGCTCAGCAGATTAAAGCACCTGCTTAGACAGATGCAGGGACCAGGCTTTGATTCCTGGTGGTCATGCCAGCACTACCCCCAGAGCATGCTGAGACAAAGACTGAGACAGGGCATGGTGGCGCATGACTGTAATACTAGTGCTTGGAAGGCTGAAAACAGGAGGAGCACTACAAGTTCAATTTACATAGTGAGACCTTGTACTAAATACATTAAAAAAAAAAAAAAATGAGGCTGGCACATTTTGCCATAGGAGACAGCATGTGAGCAAGACTCAGGAGCCAGGCTAAGAGGCTCCCAATGGACAAAGATGGGAGCACTGGAGCATCAGTGAAGGTAACGCTTGCAACATACTGCAGCTGCTGGCCCTGGCTAAGAGTTCAGGTGAACTAACCACTGTTCTGAAGGAGGTAAATAAAGAAGAATCATTTTTCTTATCTTCTCACATACATTAACAAATAGTAGACAAAAGTCTATTTTTACTAAAGAAGTGTGCTAGTTGTAAACAAAGATAAAATGGGAATATCACCCTTTTAAAAGCCCTAGTGGGTTAATAGACTTTGGTATTATTTGCTGTTGACTAATAACATCCAATAGAGACAATTAGACATACATGTAATGAGCTTGGAAGAGAAGAATCTAAAAACATGCATCAAGTAGGCTTCTCAAAGAAAAAATCTGAGCCTTTAGATCCAATCACTAATTCAGAGGGCAGAAGAACATATTGAATGAATCATTAAGATATAATCAGCAAAATTTAAATAATGAGAAGCTAAGATAAATGAACCCTCAGCAAATAAGGGAAAAGAGAGAGTCAAAATAGGAATCCATACCCCAGCCCCAGGAACTCAGGACCTTATGCTTGCCAATCAGGCACTGTGCCTGCTGAGCTACATTCCCAGCCCAGCAGCGATCTATAATTTAAACACATCAACCACTTATATAATAAGTGGACCTTATTTGGATCTGAATCAAACAAGTGGAAAAAGCATATATTTGTAAAATATTCTGAAATGTAAACACTGATGTATATTTGCTATTAAAGAGTCATTTTTAGATTTGCTTATGGTATTTAATGGTTTTGTTTTAAAGAGTATTTTTTACAGATAGAGCTTAAATATGTATGGATAATGAAAAGAAAAAAGATTAATAAATATGTATGGATGAAACAACAGAATCTTAGATTTCTTCAAAATGAGTCCAATTCCTAGTACCTCAAAAAAAAAAAAAAAAAAAAAAAAAAAAAAAAAAAAAAAAAAAAAAAAAAAAAAAAAAAAAAAAAAAAAAAAAAAAAGCAATTATGTATGTAGGAAAGACGCAAGGAGCAGAGTGATAGATATCACTCTATCTCTGTGTATGTTAAAATCTTCCATTATGTTAAAGAATAAAAAGTTACTATACTGACCCATTCGCTGCCCTTGGCCCCCCAACAGATAAGAAAGGAAACAACTAAGAAACAGCCCAGGGGCTGCAAATGTATTCTCTGGGAAGAGACACATTAGTGCCCATGTGACCTCATGCAGTTTGGATGCTGTGTTAGTGAAGATTACAGCACGAGTTAAAGCTGATTTCAGAATTAAAGAACTGATGTGCATAAACCCCACAAAGTAGCTTATAAAATGAATGCTCTCAATGTGAGCAAGTGAATGATAATTGTATAAGAACCCTGTGTATCAAATCAGGAAGGTTTTAATTACAAAGGACTCTCCAGAAGCCTTTTGTTCTTCTATTGTTAAACCCTTATCACACTACAATACAATTATCTGCTGGCACCCTTCAGGGCCCACAGGCAGGCAACCAGCTGGGGGCATGGTCCTTCACAGGTTCCATCCCTCAAGCCAAAGCTCTCCCAGTCCACTTACCAGGATATAGCCTGCAGGATCCCAGCTCACAGAATAAATGCCAATGCCTCATAGTGAGTGAAGAGGGAAGGAAGGACAGAAGCCAGACATTCTTTATCCCATGTTACTGACTTCAATAGGAGGAGCTCCCTTACTTACAAGTCATCAGAAGACCCCCTCTGGGATTCTGAGGTTCTAGGGAAATAAGGGGTTAATGCTCTCCCAGGAACCCATTCCAGGCTAAGGCTTTGATTGTACAAGTTTATTATTATTTTTTAAAATTTTTTGGGGCCCGGCAGGATGGCTCAGTGGTCTAAAGCGCCTGCTTAGGAAAGCTTGGGTGGCTTCAGGGACCGCGGTTCGATCCCTGGCACCACATGCTGCACCAGCCCTGCCCTTGGGGTGGGCTGAGCCGGCCATAAAAATGAGTGAATAAACAAACAAACAAACAAAAAAAAAAACAACAAGAAAAAAAATAAATAAAAATTTTATTTTAAAGAGTAAAAATAGCAGAAACAAAGATAGAAAAACAGTAACAAGCCAAAGTACATATAGTACAGAATTTCAAAACAAGAACAAAAATTTAACAATGGTTGTATTACATATTTTCATCATCAAATTTGTTTAGATTAATAGATATTGGTATGTAAGATTGGTCAAACAATTAAACATTAACACTTTCAATAAACCTTAATTTTAGCCGGGTGTGGTAGTGCATGCCTGTAATCTCAGCATTTGGGAGGCTGAGGCAGGAGGATCAGTGTGAGTTTGAGACCAGCCTGGGCTACAAACGTCGGCTCAAGGCCAACCTGAACTGCATAGCGAGACCCTGTCTCAAAAAGACAAAACAAAACTTAATTTTTTTAACTCTTCCAAATGCATTTTGTATTTGCCATTCTTCTAAAAAAAATTTATAGCGGTTGAAAATGCAGAAAATGCAAGGTCCTGAGTTTGATTCCTGGTGACTATACAGGTTTACATGGGGAAGGTTACCATGGAGATTTGAAGCCATTCTGTGCGTGTGTGTGTGTGTGTGTGTGTGGTACCAGGGATCTAACCTGGGACTCTGTACTTGCCAGGCAGGAGCTTATGCTACTGAGCTACCACCAGCTCTATAAGCCATTCTTTTTTTAATGAGAATTGGAGTCCACAGATTACAGCAGAAGTCACAGCCAGCTCATAAATCTGCAGTGCCTAGGGCCAGACAATCTCTCTTCTTGGCAAAGTGATAGATGCTTCCAGCCAGGGAGGCTGCAAAGGCGCTGTTCGTCACTTTTATTTGGAGATCTGACAACAGAAGGAGGCACTGACACCTAAGTTTACAGATTAGAGCAAAGCCTAGGGGTGTCCAGGATGGACACTCCCCCAAGGCTCCTGAGGGCCAGGCTCTCAGACACAGCTCTGATTCCCAGAGTACATGCAACTCTTGGCCTGCAGCCTTTACAAGGAAAGGCAAGAATCAAACTGAAGTCCTGCTAGTAGGAGGCCAAAAGAGCCCTCACAAGGTTGACATGGGGTATCTTGGGTCAAGGGAGAGGCTTCTTTTTTTACTGTTCAACCTTCAGGACTTAGTTCTAACAAGAATCTGACTCCCACTCCTGGAAGCCACCTGAGTTGCAGTGTTTAGTTGACAACATGTCTGAGGCACTTTTCACACTCAATCTATTATTAGGCTGTTCACCCCACCTTGAGGCCAGGACTGAATATGATTTCCAGAGGCCAGAGCACCATCAATAAAGGTGTGAATGAAAGAGTAAAGGCCCTGAGCCCAGCAAGCCAGATGCCTTTGGGAAAGGCCTCAGCCTGACTTGTGTCTTCATCTTATGAGGGTTTGCTCATCCTCCTGCAATGAACAGGCACTGCAGAGGCCAAGTCAGGTAAGGCACTGTCCCCTCCCCCCATGGCCTTCAGTCCCAAAAAGGGGCCCACACTGGGGTCTTCTCTCCCAGTGATCATCTGGAGTTCATCTACAGAACAAGCCGAACAAGAGCAGACATTAAACCATGATGTACAGAACTACCGACTGCTCACTCTATGGCAACAGGCTCCAAAACCAACTGGCTGAGGCAGTGGAAGGAGTTGTAGGAACTTCTTATATTCTACTCAAAAAACACAGCTAAGCTTTAATTCACTACCAAATGGAACAAAAACTGTTTATGTAGGTACTTGAAATATATGCATATTGTACCAGTTTCTGCTTCTGGAAAAGACTTGAAAATGGCCTCCTACTCATGGCCTGTATAGTCCCTTCCTGTTAGGAGCCAGGAAGCCAGAAAATTGATCAAGTGTGTGTAGGTGAGACTGGGCCTTACTGCCTAAAGCAAACAAGCTACCCTAGTGCTCAGAAAAACTTCTTGCCTGGTTTAGGCCAGCTATTAGTCATTATGCAACCTTGTGTCATGTGATACAAACTTTGCAAAAGTATAAATAAAGGATCCTTTTTGTGTGCCTTGAGTTAGTCTTGCCCATCAGGCAGACTGGTGACCACCTAACCCAGCTTGTCTTTCTCATTCCTACCACCATGTGGCGGGGGGGGGGGGGGGGGGCCC
>PVJA010039239.1:0-13049 GCA_004027025.1 Myocastor coypus | reverse complement strand
GTATTTGGTACAGAGTATCACTGCACAGCTTAGACTCATAGTGATCCTCCTGTTTTCAGCTTCCCCAGTGCTGGCATTACAGATGTGCACCACCACACCCTGTCTCAGCTACTGGCTCAGAGTGCCTGGGGCCAGGGCTTCTGTGGCATGTAGTAGGCATGTAGTAGGCATTTAGTACTGGGGATCGAACCCCCATCTCTGCAGTTGCCTAAACAAGTGCTTAGTCCTCTGAGGTATCTCACCAGTCCCATTATGTCTGCTAGTTACATGAACACCTTAAGTGAAAGTTCATTTCAGGGCAAAAGGAAGATTACACCATCATTGTGAAGGAAGTTAATAATAATATAAGGAAAGCCGGGCGTGGTGACGCACGCTTGTAATCCCAGCACTCGGAAGGCTGAGGCAGGAGGATAGGTGCAAGTTCGAGACCAGCCTGGGCTACAGAAGTAAGCTCAAGGCCAGCCTGAACTGCATAGTGAGACCCTGTCTCAAAAAGACCAAAAATAAATAAATAAATAAATAATAATAATAACATAAGGAGCAGCTTGGCATTGTGGCACTCACCTATAATTTCAAGTATTGAGGAAGCTGAGGCAGGAGGACTACAAGTTTGAAGCCAGTCTGGGCAACTTAGGCCTATCTCAAATTTTCTTTTTTTTCTTTATGGCCGGTTCAGCCTGCCCTGGGGGTGAGGCTGGCCCAGTATGTCGTGCCAGGGAACAAACCACATTCCCTGTGGTTACCTAAGCTTTCAGAGGCAGGTGCTTTAGACCACTAAGCCATTTTTCCGGCCCCTGTTTTTGGTTTTTGAGACACTCTGACTATGTAGTACAGACTCACTATATAACCTAGGCTGGCCTTGAACTCACAGTGACCCTCTTGCCCCAGCCTCAGCCTCCTGAGTGCTGGAATTGTGGGAATGTGCCACCACACCTGGTCCTGTCTCAAAATTTTGAAAGGCTAAGGGAACTGAATGCTCCCTGGGTCAGTTCCCCAGCACTATAAAAATTAAAAAGAAAATGAGCTATTTAAAAAAAAAAAAAAGCTATTATCAGTATAGATCCAAGTAATAACTTTACACACGGAAATTATCTATTTGTACCTTGGAAAGAGGAAGTAGGTTTCATAGAAAGCTTACTAAAAAGGGCATTTCAAGGATGAGGCAGGCAGGTGTTTGGTAGAGAGAAACCAGAGGGTGCTGATAGCCATGGTGTGCTTTCTGGATGCAGGGCTCCATATCTTAGTCTGGCTTCTCATCTCTCCCCTACCTCTTCCAGATTTTGAAGATCCTTGACGGGAAGATTGTAGTGGGACATGCCATCCATAATGACTTCAAAGCCCTGCAGTACTTTCACCCCAAGCCCCTCACTAGAGACACTTCCCAAATCCCCCTTCTCAACCGTAAGGCTGGCTGCCCAGAGAACGCCACTATGTCTCTCAAGATGCTCACCAAGAAGCTGCTAAGCCGGGACATCCAGGTAGCTTCTCCCTCAGTGTCATTCCACACACCCCTGTGGCACATGGGTATTTCCTGCTGCCTCTCTAGACCCTGATCCAGAAGTCTTTTGGCTGTAGAGCACCAGATGGGTGCTCTGGTGGGCACAGCTTTGGGCTGAGGAGCCCAGGAGTCTGTCTGTATGGAGGGATAGTGAGTGCTTTGCTCTCCCTCACAGAACATTCCAAATGGTGCTTTGGAAAAGAAAAATTAACACCAAATGGATATAAATCCCTGAAGGAACGAAAGCCAGGCATGCTAATGCATACCTGTAATTCCAGCACTCAGGAGACTGAGACAGGGGTAATCATGGTGAGTTTTAGGCCAGCCTGGGATACACAGCTCAAGGTAAGCCTGAATCATATTGCAAGACTTTGTCTCAAAGAAAGAAAAGAAAAAAGAAAAAAAGAAGAAAAAAAAGGAGAAGTAGCGGGAGTAGCCTAAAAGAACACAGTGACTTAAGGACCATTTGGACATTTTGCACATGCTTTGTTCAGAGAGAGAGTACCTGTTAGGAAGAGACTCATACAATGCAGAGAGAAAATTAATGTAGAAGGGAGCCAAGACTTAGGAGTCAGGGTTCTGGAATTAGGTGAGGAGTGGAGCCCACCAGAGTTCTGTCTCTCAAGCCCACTAACTGCAGAAGAAACATTGTGGAGTGACAGGGTGAAGGGGCACTGTTGGTTGGAATGGGAAAAGTTCTGGGCCAAGGAGGTAGCTCAGTGGCATAAGTGCCTGCCTGGCAAGCACAAGGTCCTGCGTTTGATCCCTGGTACCAAAATAATAATAGTTGTAATTATAATCAAGGGAAAAGTTCAAGTGGATTCAGGTTTTCTCTTCTTCCCCGTTCAGGCTGGAAAAGGTGGACACTCCTCTGTGGAAGATGCCCAGGCCACCATGCAGCTGTACAAGTTGGTTGAAGTTGAATGGGAACAGCACCTGGCCCAGAATTCCCTGAAAAACTAGCAACTCTGAAGCAACAGAAATAGCACCTAGGAGAGTGGGCAGCAGCCCCATACATATACCAAGCATATCTGAGGAAGCTGTCAAATTGTTGGGGAGAGAGGCTCCACCCAATAGCCATTGCAATTTCTTCCTGCTCTTGTGTTCCATGTCTGGTTAAGTGTCCTGTAGAAGGAAAAGTCTTTGTGTTGAACCCAGCCCTGGACTGTTTACCTCACAAATGGTGCTAACCATGGATCCCTGGGTGCTTTGTGTCAGCCAAGCATCAGGGCACACTGGGAAATGTAGTTTCCCACCTGCCTTACCACTGGGTGACCCTCTCTGTCTTGGAGAGGGAAGGTGTGTTGCCCAATCTGGCCTTGACTTCCTGGCCTGTCCTCCCTCCTCAGCCTGGAGTATCTGGGACTATAGTTGTTCACCACCACACCCACCGGTTCTCTTTTTTTTTTTTTGCGGGACTGGGGATTGAACTTAAGTCCTTGCGTTTGCCAGGCAAGCGCTTATTCTATGGAATTATCTCCCCAGTCCCCTATGCCTTCTTAAGTAATAAGATCCTTTCACTTTCAAAAATGTTTCAGGGCTGGGTGTGGCTCAAAGGTGGAGCACCTGCCTAGTATATGTAAGGCCTTGCGTTTGTTCCAAAGCAGCTTTCCACTGCCACCCCAGTATCCTTGTTGGGTACTTAATTGTACGGTCTAGTTCCATATCAGAGACCTTGCTTTGGTGCACCTGGCCTGCCAGGATGTCAACTCACTGACTTGCAGAGGAGCCATGTGGAGAGCAGTTTAGTTCCTAGGGTTGCAAAGCAGTGAGGAAAGAGTACAACTTGTAAATCAACTTTTCTGATGCAGAAATGCTCACCTAGATTTTTTTTTTTTTTTTTTTTTTGTGGGACCAGGGTTCGAACTCACGACCTTGCACTTGCCCAGCAGGCACTTGTGCCTCGGAGCTATCTCCCCAGCCCCTTAATTTAGATTTTTAAGTCATCTTTTACCTTGCTAAATCAAGTCTCTAAAAAATTCATGCATTTTTTGATAAATTTTTATAACAACAGTTGTGTGATACTTCTTTTTTTGACTTTAATGTCACTACACAGACATTCAGGGGCTGTACAGTTCTGTAGAGAGGCTCCCAGTCTGGGTAGCATAAACTGGCCCCCTTATTTACTGAAAGTTATTGAGAAACACTGAGGAAACCTTTGTGTGTGCTGTGTTAGGTGTGCTTTGTTCTGGTCCCTGTCATAAATTAACAAGCAAACTTAAAATGATAAATTAAGATGTGCACCTAAAATGATCTCAAGCCTTGTGCCACAGTAGCATCTGACCAAAGAGAGTGACTATCTCGGGGGATAAAGGAGGCACTGAATGGGGCGGAAGGGTGTTTGGTGCTGCCAGCCTAGTCACTGCTGCCAGCTCTTGGGGATAGCACACTGTCTTGGGGACCTAAATTACAGATCTGACCTTGTGGCTGAGATGACTGTCTGCATCTCTGAATTATCTTTTTTTTTTTTTGCGGGACTGGGCTTCAAACTCATGACCTTGCACTTGCCAGGCAGGCACTTGTGCCATGGAGCTCTCTCTCCAACCCCTGAATTATCTTTTTAGTTTTTTTTTTTTTTTTTGTGGTACCAGGGATGGAACTCAGGACTTTGAGCTTGCCAGGGAGACACTTATTCCACTGAGCTATATCCCTGATCCCTTAGTTTTATTTTGAGACAAGGTCCTGCTGAATTGCCCAAGCTGGCCTCACACCTATGATCTCAGCCTCTCGAGTAGATGGATGACAGCTGTGTGCCACACTCCCATGCCTGTTTTTTTTTTTTTTTTTTTTTTTTTTTTTTTTTTTTTTTTTTTTTTTTTTTTTTTTTTTTTTTTTTTTTTTTTTTTTTTTTTTTTTTTTTTTTTTTTTTTTTTTTTTTTTTTTTTTTTTTTTTTTTGAGATGGTCTGTAGTTTGAGCTGGCCTTGGACTTACTATGTAGCCAAAGCTAGCATCCAACTTGCTGTAATCCTCCTGCTTCAGCCTCCTGAGTGCTGGGATTACAGGCGTGTGCCACCATGTCCAGCCTGCATGCATTCTTGGAAGATTTCACACATACTGTAGAATATGGGCATCTTAAAAAGCTACTCTGGTTGTGCATACCTACAAACTCAACAGTTGAGAGACAGGCAGGAGGATTGTTGTGAATTCAAGGCCAATTTGAGCTACAAAATGAGCTCAAGGCCAGTATAAACTGCATAGTAAGACCTTATCTCAAAAAGAAAAGTTGTTATGGTTTCAGGAGCAGGGTCATGGCTGCTAGTGGAAGGAAATTCCTTCAAAACCAAACTCAAGATATAACGCAGTTTTTGTGTCCTGTGATGCAGGTTCTGCTTGTAAAGGCAACTTGGTGCTTTGACCAAGTTGGTACCTAAAGAGGTCCCAATGCCCTCACACAGCTCTTTTTTTTTTTTATAATTTTTTATTTTATTTATTATTTTTATTCTTGTTTCAGAATCTTTGTTTATTCACTCATTTTTATGGCCGGCTCAGCCTGCCCCAAGGGCAGGGCTGGCACAGCATGTGGTGCCGGGGATCGAACCGCGGTCCCTGAAACCACCCAAGCTTCCCCAAGCAGGTGCTTTAGACCACTGAGCCATCCTGCCGGCCCTCACACAGCTCTTAAGTGGGAATAATCCAGAAGCTGGGAACACATGGATAAATCTGAAGTAAAACAATACTGAGTTGCAGGCTGGCAAGATGGCTCAGCAGTCTAAAGTGCCTGCTTAGGCAACTGCAGGGATTGCAGTTCAATCCCTGGCACCACATGCTGTGCCAGCCCCACTCCCAGGGCAAGCTGAGCTGACCATAATAATATAATAATAAAATACTGAGTTGTAACAACCTGTACCAAGCTTTTCTACCATAAACTTGTACTTTACCATGATAGTAGCTGGCTGTATCTCACTAGCTGTACCTAGAAGGTAATAGGAAGTAATCTTTTTATCCAGTTGGTGCTATGTACTGCAAGATATATGCAAGTGTCCAGACTGGGGTTTTTACCCACATAATGCTCATCTAATAGGTTTTGCATATGATTATATGAGCATCACAGGGTAAAATATGCCCATACTCTTGTGTTGACTAAATGTGTGCTTTACCATAATGGTATCTGGATATGAATCACAGTTGCACCTGGTGAAAGTGAAAACACACTTGTGCATTCATCTACTTGGCAGATGAAGAGCAAGGTGTCTACAGAGACTCAAAGCAGTAACAGGTAAGCTTTACCCATGAAATGCCCATTGCTAAATCTCTGTGTGGTTAGATTTTTTTTTTTTCCTGGTAGAAGCACCCCAGTTCAGTACAATGGCACATGAAAAACCAGATTTGCAAGTTTTGGAGATTGTAAGTGAATCATCAGATCATGCATGGATGATTAAGATGATAGTGACTGATGTTGACCGTGTGACCCAAAGTTCCTGTGACAGTGAAATGGAACAAAAATCAACCAATAAAGCTGAGTGTGGCAACTTATCTGTTACCTCAGCATTTGGAAAGCTGAGGCAGGAGGATCGTGTGAGTTCCGGGCCAGCCTGTCTCAGAGAAATGTAATATAGACCTCGTTTTAGATGACAACTCAGCAATATGAGTATATACTTGAGTAGTAGAAGTGATACAAAATGGGCAAGCAACCAGTTGGAACAATCCAACATTAGAACTTGAGCTAAAAATACAGTAAGCGGGACCCGGTGGGATGGCTCAGTGGTCTAAAGCGCCTGCTTGGGAAAGCTGGGGCGGCTGTAGGGACCACGGTTTAATCCCCAGCTCCACATGCTGCGCCAGCCCTACCCTTGGGACAGGCTGAGCCAGCCATAAAAATGAGTGAATAAACAAAAGGTTCTGAAACAAGAAATAAATAAATAAAATTTTTAAAATTCTAAAAAAAAAAAAAAAAAATATATATATATATATATATATATATATATATATGTATGTATGTATATATATACAGTAAGTTTGGCAGGGGTGATATCTTATTGGGTGGAATGCCAACACTTCCATCAGTGTTGGAAATTTAAACACAAGATGCTACAAGATGTGGAATGTGCACGTGGTGGAATACAAGTGAAACATTCTGTGTGCACAGGTAGCCATATTGACCTTATTAGTTGAACTGGAAGCATTCATAGGTCTGTTGTACTTAGAACTTTCCATTGGTAGTTGTAGGAATGTAAAAGATGGAAAGGTGCTGAGTGTGGGCTTGAGGTTTGTAGGATAACAATTACACTAAAGAGATTTGGTTTCCTTAAAAGTTATCTGAGGTTTGGGCCCAGCAGGATGGCTCAGTGGTCTAAAGTGCCTGCTTAGGAAAGCTTAGGTGGCTGCAGGAACTGCAGTTCAATCCCCAGCACCACATGCTGCGCCAGCACAAGTTCTGAAACAAGAAAAAGAAAAAAAAGTTATCTGAAGTTTGATATACAAAACCAGTGCCAAGAGAGTGAAAAAACCAATCTGGCGGCTATCTGGTCAAGGTTTAGGAGATTGATGGGTATTATTGAGCAATTTGACACATGACTATTAGCATCTTGCAGGATTTCATGGTCACTGTAGCTTCAGGCAGAATATACACCCAAAACCTTCAAGATAGCATAAGAATGCATAAAAATGTCCTTATAGATGAGAAGACTTACTATACTTTGAATTTAGAAATTTATGCTAGGGGCTGGGGAGATGGCTCTGTGGCATAAGTGCCTGCCTGGCAAGTGCAAGATTGTGAGTTTGAACTCTAGTCAAAAAAAAAAAAATTATTCTAGAACTCAGCCACACGGTCTTTATGCTTATAGTAGTAGACCAAATTGTGTGAATGGATTTGTTGCTCCCATTTCCCACAGTAATTGAAATAATTTGACGATTGTTTCCAATTAATGTTACATTTGCTAACAGCATAATTGACCAGTGTAGGAATATACACAGGAATAAAGCAAAATTGAAATGTTGCAGTTCCAAAACAATTATATAGTACAGTCTTTGGATTTCAGAATGATGGCTCATATATGGCAAAAACAAAATGGGGCTCTTTGCAAGGGAATCTGAAAGTAATTTGCAGCAAGCCAGCAGCTGCAGTAACTACAGTTTCAACTTCAACTTCCTGATGTTTCCCTTGGCTAAAAAACTCACTAGGTCGTCTTTTTGAAGCATTCAACAAATCGTAGCAAAGCAGAGCCTTCAGAAACAAGACATGATTTCCATGACAATGTGGCAGTGCTTTAATGGTGGGGCCACATTCTGTGTCGCCGCATGGACCTATACAGCAACACAAATTGGAATAGAATGGAACCTTTCCTCTGTGGGCAGAGTCACCCCCAAGGAGTGTAATCGTGCCAGCTGATAGGCTACAGCTAAATTATTGCTTTTTTTTTTTTTTTTTTTTTGGTCTTTTTGAGATGGTCTCCCTGTGCAGTTCAGGCCTTGAGCTCACTTTTGTAGCCCAGGCTAGTTTCAAACCTTCACTGATTCTTCTGCCTCAGCCTCCCAAGTGCTGGAATTACAGGTGTGCACCACAATGCCCGAACAGCTAAATTATTTCTAAATGAAATCATAATTGATGCCAAGTAAAGGTGTTGTGTATTCATTAAAATACGGCCTACTGAAGAAACATACAAGTGGAACCTTAAAAAACAAAATGGTACTGCTGATGTGAACATTGCACCTTGATGGAAATATTTTTTAAGGAATTTTTTTATTTTTATTTTTATTTTTTTTTAAGAATTTATTTTATTTATTTATTGTTTCAGAACCTTTGTTTGTTCACTCATTTTTATGGCCGGCTCAGCCTGCCCCGAGAGTAGGGCTGGTGCAGCATGTGGTGCCGGGGATTGAACCGCAGTCCCTGAAGCTGCCCAAGCTTTCCCAAGCAGGCGCTTTAGACCACTGAGCCATCCCGCCGGACCTCATTTTTTCTTGTTTCAGAACTTCTGTTTGTTTATTTATTTTTATGGCCAGCTCAGCCTGCCCTGAGGGCAGGGCTGGCTCAGCATGTGGTGTCGTGGATTGAACCGTGGTCCCTGCAGCCACCTAAGCTTTCCTAAGTAGGCGCTTTAGACCACTGAGCTATCCTGCCAGGCCCTTGATGGAAATACTGATAGAGAAACCTTGACAAAACAGAAGCCAGAGGGCTTGTGGGAGAGGAGGGCAACTCACCACCGGCCAGGAATCCTCCTGACAGCATGTGGCTAATGCAGCGCCTCTTGCTCTGCTTGTCACTCACCCTGAGTGGTCAGCACTTCCTGGGGGCTCCGAGGGAGCCTGGGGTGCTCCGCTGTGGGCAGCAGTTTTCAGTTCACTGTCAGCTCTGTCCGCCAGAACAGAACGGTACCAGTGTTTGTAGCTTGGGAGCACCAAGGGCTGCCACACAGGCTGTTGAACAATTCCAAGTGTGGCAGGTGGGTGAAGAAGAACTCTGGAGGCTCAGTGACACTGGAAGCCAACTACAGTGGCTGCTACATCAAGAAGTGGGGCTCCTACTACATCCTGCCAGTTGGGTTGGAAGGAGTAGATGCAGCTGGATCTACAACGCTCATGAAGAAGAGGCTACTCAGGTGTCCTGTGAATCTTTCAGGTAACCATTGGAGACTTCAGGCTGTCCCCCAACATCCTCCAGGTACTGACCTGTGTAACTCTGCCTGTGGAGGACAGAGTACCATGTGTATCTTCTTTGGCTTCTAGAGAAGACTGAAGAGCTAGGCTGCTGCTTCAGCCCTGCAGGAGAGGCCAATGCCTGTTACTATGGAAACAGTGACCTCACATTGTAGCCAAGAGGGCTACTTCTCCATCCCTGTGTCCTAGGAAGTGGCATCTCTTCCACTACACTTGGATTCTGTGCACCTGGTCCTTGGGAACGACAGTGGGTGTGAGCCTGTGATGGTAACCCCTGCCTTCATCCTATTCCAGTTTCCATTTACTTCCTGTGGAACCACAAGCTGGGTCACTGGAGACCAGACAGTATATGAAAATGAGTTAATTGCCAATAGGGAGGTGAAAAGTTGGGATCATGGCTCAATCACTCCTGACGGTGTCTTCAGGCTTCAAGTCAGCTGCAGCTACTCATTAAACAGTAACACAGTCCCAGTTAATGTCCAGGTGTTTACCCTTTCACCACCTCTTTTCAAGACCCAGAATGAAACCCTCACTCTAGAACTTCGGATTGCTAAGGATGAGGACTATAGCTCTTACTATGTGGCTAGTGACTGTCCACTGGTGAAGTTCCTCCGGGATCCAGTCTATGTGGAGGTCTCCGTCCTTTACAAGACAGACCCCAGGCTGGGACTGCTTCTTTAGCAGTGCTGGGCCACACCTAGCCCCAACCCCCTACACCAGCTGCAGTGGCCCATTCTGATGAAAGGCTGCCCCTACGCTGGGTATAACTACCGGACTCAGAGGATCCCTGTTGAGACCACCTCACGTCTGCCATTTCCGTCACACCACCAGCGTTTCAGTTTCTCCACCTTCAGCTTTGTGGACTCTGCAAGGGCACAGCCAGCCCTGGGTGGAGAGGTGTTTCTGCACTGCAGTGCATCCGTGTGTCAGCATGAGGGGATGCCAGCCTGCATGGTCACCTGTCGTCCTACGAACTGAAGAAAAAAAATCTGACCTGTATTTTGAGAATAGTACTGCCAGCATTTCTAGCATGGGACCCGTGATTCTCCTCCAAGATACTGAGGACCCTTTAGAAAAGCCTCATAAATCTACAAGTGCTCCTGTGGATCCCCAGGCCCTGTAGGTAGCAGGACTTTCTGGCACCTTGATCATTGGAACCTTGTTAGTGTCTTAGCTTTCAGAAGATAGAAGAGATATTCAGGCCAGGTGTGTCAATAAAATTAGCCTATAATCCTGCAAAAAAGAAAGAAAAAAAAAAGCAGAAGCCAGAGATGGTAACTTTCTATAACAAAACAAAAGGTGAAGTAGATGTTGATGAATAGTGCAGCAATTATGTCATCACATGAAAGACAAAGGTTGGTCAGTGGTTTGTGTTTTACTCCATCTTAAATGTGTGGCATTGGGGCTGGCAAGATGGCTCAGCAGTCTAAAGCACCTGCTTAGGAAAGCTTAGGCAACCATAGGGACCACAGTTCAATCCCCAGCACCACATGCTGCGTCAGCCCCACACACCCAGAGCACAGGCTCGTGTGTGTGTGTGTGTGTGTGTGTGTGTGTGTGTGTGTGTGTGTGTGTGTGTGTGTGTGAATGTGTGGCATAGTTTGGTAGTTCACAAAGAAAATAACAAGTACATGGTCCGGCAGGATAGTTCAGTGGTCTAAAGCACCTGCTTGGGGAAGCTTGGGCGGCTTCAGGGACCGCAGTTCGATCCCTGGCACCACATGCTGCGCCAGCCCTGCCCTCGGGGCGGGCTGAGCCAGCCATAAAAATGAGTGAATAAACAAACAAAGGTTCTGAAACAAGAATAAAAATAATAAATAAAATTAAAAAAAAACAAGTATAAAATATCACAGAGAGGGGCCCGGCAGGATGGCTCAGTGGTCTAAAGCGTCTGCTTGG
This sequence comes from Myocastor coypus, assembly GCA_004027025.1. Classification (NCBI taxonomy): domain Eukaryota; kingdom Metazoa; phylum Chordata; class Mammalia; order Rodentia; family Myocastoridae; genus Myocastor; species Myocastor coypus. The sequence continues at coordinate 2,055 of PVJA010039239.1, read as the reverse complement.
GGAAGCTTGGGCAGCTTCAGGGACTGCGGTTCGATCCCCGGCACCACATGCTGCACCAGCTCTGACCTTGGGGTGGGCTGAGCCGGCCATAAAAATGAGTGAATAAACAAACAAAGGTTCTGAAACAAGAATAAAAATAATAAAGAAAAAAAAATGAGCGAACAAACAAAGGTTCTGAAACAAAAAATAAATAAATAAATAAAAATAAAAATTATTAAAAAAAAATCACAGAGAAAGGGCCAGAGATACAGTTCAGCAAGCAGCATAAGCTCCTGCCTAGGAAGGCTGGAGAGGTAGTTCAGTGGAATAAATGCTTGCCTGGCAAACACAAAGTCCTGAGTTCAATCCCTGGTACTGTAAAAAAAAAAAAAAAAAAAATCAGAGAAATTTTCTTGGAAGATTGGAACTGAAGGACCTGCCAAATAGCTCAGTAGATTAAAACATCTACAAGCAGGCGCAGGAGCTGGGGTTTCAATCCTCGGGTCTGCTGTGCCCACCACACCCCTGGGGCATGCTGAGCCAGTGTGGGCATGGTGGTGCAAGTTTGTAATCCCAGCTGTTGGGAGGCTGTAAACAGGCAGATCACTGTGTCTGATCTAATAGTGAGACCCTGGATATCCTGTAGACCCTTCCCTAAAATACAAAAAGAAAAAAAAAAAGGACTGGAACTGGAACCCATAAGAGATCGTTTATAGTGGAGAGAAAACAATGTTTTTGCCCAGGAAGCAAAAAAAAAACAAAAAAACAAAAAAAAAAACTGGCGCACATAGGTGAGCTGACAGGTGAACTGGCAGGCACAACATTATAAAGGAAAACAAAAATATATGTGCTATCAGCATAAGTGATGTACATGCATATGGAATGTGCACTTTCCAAGTATGAAGACTGCCTTGGGGGGCTGGGGAGATAGCTCTGAGGCACAAGTGCCTGCGTGGCAAGTGCAAGGTCGTGAGTTTGAACCCTGGTCCCACAAAAAAAAAAAATGAAGACTGCCTTGGGTGTGACAGTTGAAGATCAGATCTGGTAAACATTTGCTTGATTTACATTACAGTTCACATAGTTTTTTGTTTTTTTTTTTATACTTTTGAGACAGGGCTGGCCTTGAACTCATTTTGTGAAGCAGGCTGGTGTCTTTTTTTTTTTTTAATTGTATTTAGTACAGGGTCTTCAGAGTCTCACTATACAGATCAGACTCGTAATGATCCTCCTGTTTTCAGCCTCCTAAGCACTGGGATTATTCATGCCACCACATCCAGTCTCAGTCACCTCTCAGCATACTCCTTGGACAGGGCCAGCATGGCACAGCCCAGAATCGAACCCCAGTCCCTGTGCTCTGCCTAAGCAGGTGTTTTAATCCACCAAGCTACCTGGTGGCACTGGCCTCACTCAGTGACAGTCCTGCCTCAGCCTCCCTTGTGCTGGGATTACAGGCATAGGCTACTGCACCCTGGATTACACAGGTATTTGTGATGTTATCTTTTAGGTTTGTAAGCAGTGAACAGCTGATGTGAAAGTATTGATGTCTACTCTAAGAATTAGCTACATATTGGATGTTTTAGTGATGTCTTATTTTTCTTCTAAGTGTACACTGCACAGTATAGTAGGAAGTGCCTGACAAAACAGGAAGATAAGAAAGGTGATGATGGGGGCTAGGCAGGTAGCTCAGTAGAATAAGCACTTGCCTGTGCCTGACGAGCACAGGGTCGTGAGTTCAATCCCCACTACCACAAAAAAAAAAAAAAAAGTGGCCTGCCACATACGAAAGGAAAGCTAAGCACATGTGCTGTCAGTGTAAGTGAGGCATGTGTATGAAACATGCTATTGTCACTTGTAAAGACAACCTTAGGTGCCAGGTATGGTGCACACCTGTAATCCCAGCATTCAGGAGGCTGAAGCCAAACAATTGCTTCAGAGGTTGAGGGCAGCCCAAACTGCAGAGTGAAACTCTATCTCAAAAAGACCTGTCTTAGGTGTAATACTTGAAGTACAGTTTGTTTGGTAGAGTCTTGTCTGTGTGTGTGTTTCTGGTATTTTCTCAGAAGGCTTATTTTTTTT
>PVJA010039238.1:0-19269 GCA_004027025.1 Myocastor coypus | reverse complement strand
TTTTTTTTTTTTTTTTTTTTTTTTTTTGCTGACTTTTCCAGAGGAGCTTCTTAATAATTTTGCCCAGCAAATAGGAGCCTGGAGATTCTGCCTGTATTTTCTCTCCAGCACTAGGAATGACTATGTCATGATGTACAGTTTAACAGTTTTTGAGGTAAGTTGTCAAGTAATTTTATAATTACTTGAGTTTTGTGGTTAGTTATCACATCATTGGCACTGGACTTTTGCTTTCATGCACAGACAGCCATGGAAATGGTGATGTCTTAGAGCTCAGGGACTTTGTTCTGTATAACGTGCCTGCCTGCCTGTTTTGTTCTCAGCGCTGCGAAGGTCACCAGGGAGGTGGACTTCATGGTTAAATATCTTCTGGTTAGGTTTGATGATGTGTACATTTTAAAACTCTTAGCATTTAGAAGAGAGAGATAACTCAAGAAAAGCATTTTGGGAGAAGGGATGATACTCTTAATGCCATCATCTTCCAACCATGAAATTTTTCCTTTATATTAGCTGTCTTCTTAGCCTTGTGCTTTGCCTTCCTGTGTGCACCTAAAAGTCAACTGTTTAGCCAGCTTGATAGCCTAGTGGACTGAAGCGCCTGCTTAGGCAGAGTGCAGCAGCTGGGGTTGAATCCCTGGTGTGTTGTGCCAGCCTCCGCCTGTGGGGCACACTGAGACAGCAGTTGAGACTGAGACTGGGCGTGGTGGTGCGCACCTGGAATCCCAGCCCTTGGGAGGCTGAACACGGGAGAATCACTAGGGTCTGATTACATAGTGAGACCCTGTAGACCCTGTCCTAAATACAGAAAAAAGGTAAAAAATAAAAATGAAAACATCTACTTACTATATTAGTTATGCCATTTTGTATTCTGTTCTCCCTCACTTTTGTATAATAATCTCATCAGTGGTTATGCCCTTTTTTATTCACTAAGGCATTCTTTTTGCTCATACTTTGAAACATTGCTGTAGTTCCTGTCAAGTTTTGGTGGCCATTAGCGATAGTGATGTAACAGAAAGTTTTTACATATACAGCTTTTTGTGCCTGTTACATAGCAGATCTTCCTGTGAGCAGAATTATTGTGTCATAGACTTTATTTATTTATTTATTTATTTATTTTTGTCTTTTTGAGACAGGGTCTCGCTATGCAGTTCAGGCTAGCCTTGAGCTCACTTTTATAGCCCAAGCTGGTCTTGAACTCGCACCGATCCTCCTGCCTCAGCCTCCCGAGTGCTGGGATTGCAGGCGTGAGCCACCATGCCCGGCTAACTTTATTATTATTATTATTACTATTATTATTATTTTTGTCTTTTTGAGACAGGGTCTCACTGTGTAGTTCAGGTTGGTCTTGAGCTTACTTTTGTAGCCCAGGCTGGTCTCGAACTCGCACCGATTCTCCTGCCTCCGTCTCCTCAGTGCTGGGATTACAGGCATGCGCCACCACGCCCGGTTTTTTTTTTTTTTTTGCGGGACTGGGGTTTGAACTCATGATCTTGAATTTGCCAACGAGGGACTTAGGCCACAGAGCTATCTCCCCAGTCCCTTCATAGACTTTAATATTTGTTACTTTTTTGGCCAGAAGCTCTGAACCACTTCTTTTTTTTTTTTTTTTTTTTTTTTAATGAGGGAATATAGTTAATCATGTGTTGAAAATTTGTCATTCTTAAATGTAGTTTGTTATTTAAAAGATATATATTTGATTTTCAGAATCTGATCAATAAAATGTGGCTTGGGGTACCATCACAGGATAAAATGGAAATCCGTAGCTGCCTACCCAAACTCCTTTTGGCACACCATAAAACCTTACCATACTTTATCCGGAACAAACTCTGCAAGGTTATTGTTGATATCGGACGTCAAGATTGGCCCATGTTCTACCATGACTTTTTTACTAACATTTTACAGGTAAGGATATACTGGAGGAAACTTTATAAGTAAACTGTTTCTAGAAGTGATTATTTCTTTTTTGAGAAGTTTTAAGATTATTGTTTCGGAACTGCAGTGGTGAGTTTATTATAGGATGGATTATTACAATCTGTCAATTTTGTATTCCTGAGGCATGTTGTACCTTTTTACAAGGAGAAACTACTCTATTAACCTCTTGTAAAATTTTTTAGCAAGTATTTGAAAGTCTGTTAGGTACGGTGGCATAGGTTGGGTTATAGGGATAAATACAGTAATGGCAAAATTTGCTGGAAAAATAGTTGTGTAGATACTGTTGAGCCATTAGGGAGGGACACTGGGCATAATGAAGTGTGTGCGGAGTGCAGCGGTGCCTGAGTGCCTGGGCTCAGTGCTTCTGGTGTGAGAGACACTAGAGGCCAAGGCTGCCTTGGTAAGTGGGAAAGATTGATGTTTGGGAAACTAATAAAGAGTTTTGAGAGGAGAGAGAACATAGCCATGTTTGAGGTTTGGATTGTGGAGGAGCAATGCTGCGGACCACATTATTAAGGGATTAGCAGCATAGGAAACAACTGCTCTTTAAGAAAAGCTATGGAATGTTTCTGTTTAAAAATTTTTGGCTTATTTTCCCTTTTTAAAATGTATTTGGTATAGGGTCTCACTGTGCAGCTCACACTCATAGTAATCTTCCTGTTTTTAGCCTCTCCAGTGCTCAGATTACAGGCATGTGCCACTGTGCCCAGTTGTGGTGGGGGTGGGGCAGGGCTGGGGCAGGGCTGGTGTGGCATGTGGTGCTAGGGATCAAACCCTGGTCCCTGTGCTTGCTTAAGCAGGTACTTAGTTTGCTGAGGTATCTTGTTAGCCGTTTTTTTTTTGGTCTTTTTGAGACAGGGTCTCACTGTGCAGTTCAGGCTGGCCTTGAGCTCACTTTTGTAGCCCAGGCTGGTCTTGAACTCACACAGATCCTCCTGCCTCAGCCTCCCGAGTGCTGGGATTACAGGCGTGCACCACCACACCTGGCTACTTTTTTTTTTTTTTTTTTTCTATTTGTTGAACCATTTTTTTAAAAAAATCACTAGAAATCTGAACTTGATTTTGAACCTTTTTTTTTTTGGGGTACTGAGGATCAACTCAGGACTTTGCTCTTGCCAGGCAGGGGCATATGCCACTAGCTATCTGCCCAGTCCTTCTGAATTAACTTGAATTTGAACTGAAAAGTACTTACTCTTTTTAAAAATAAATTTTAGAGATGTTTTGAGTTTACATTATATATGTGAAATTGGTAAAGGGAAATACCATTTTTGTAAGGCTTCTGGATAAAAAGCTACTTAGAAGAAAAAGTGTGCATTTTTCAAGTTCTTCTAGGTAAAGGATGACTTTGCCTAGTATACTGGAGGCCGTGGGTTGATAGTGCTGCAAAGTTAAAGCATGAGCAAGTTAGGAAGATGCCTGTCTTGTGCATTGGCTTCAAATGATGAGAGAAGGGAAGGTCGGCAAGGCCCACCTTCCTTACTGGAGGGATGCTCCCCTTCCAGGGAGCACAGACGCATTTCATCTCACAGGGGATTGGATGATTATATGCTTACTGAATGGAATCTTTGTCAGTATCAGTCATTCTCAGCTGAGAGAGTAAGAATGAGGTCTTGGGGGGAAAACGGGCAAAAGAGGTAGAAAAGAAAGGAAGAACTGAAAGGGGGAAGTAATGAAAACTTCTAAGATTGCAAGTGGATAACCCAGGGCCTCCAATTGAAGGGGGTTACAGAGAGTCACTTCTGGTTTTATTATGTAACAAAAAATAAGTAGAAATAAGATTTCTGCTTCCTCTTCTAGTACAACATTTGAATTTAAGTTAGTGTTAGAAATAATTCAGTTGTGTAGAAATTGAAGAGAAAAATTGAAGAGGCTGTTCTTCAGATTTTAGCATTCAAAAATTGACCTTCACCGAAAACACCCTTAATATACTGTTCATCTTGCTCCCTTCTTTGCTCTGGAGAAAAGGGTCTCGCTGTGTAGTTCAGGCTGCCTTTGAAACCATCACGCTGCTTAGGCTGTCCTCAACCTCCCGTGATCCTCCTCCCTCAGCTTCCTGGTGTTAGGGGTTATAGTGTGTGCTGCACATTCAGTGACGTCATGCTGTTTTTGAGGGCAGTTAAATTGTTCTTTGAAGTCTCATTATTGATTAATTTTCCTCTTTGGGGCTAAGCTTTTTTTGGTTTATGGTGGGATAGGGGAGTGTTGTGTTGTGTGTTTCTTGATAACAAGAATAGCTGCCTTGGGCCTGCAGGATGGTTCAGTGGTCTAAAGCACCTGCTTAGGAAAGCTTAGGCAGCCGCAGGGACCATGGTTCGATCCCGGTACCACATGCTGTGCCAGCCCTGCCCTCAGGGTAAGCTGAGCCAGCGCCCCCCCCCCCAAAAAAAAAGAATACCTGCTTTGTGTGGTATAGTTTCTGAGTGTCCTTTTCTTTCCTAAAGCTTCAATTTTGTAGTAAAACACTTACATATCAAGGAGTGAACATTTAATTATGATTAAAGAAGTTGGTGCTTCTTACATTGTTTGCTTTTTTTTTTTTTGTCTTTTTGAGACAGGGTCTCGCTATGCAGTTAAGGCTGGTCCTGAGCTCACTTTTTGTAGCCCAGGCTGGTCTCGAACTCGCACCAATCCTCCTGCCTCAGCCTCCCGAGTGCTGGGATTACAGGCGTGCGCCACCACGCCCGGCCATTGTTTGCTTTTAATAGATCATAGCATGTAACTCAGCAGAGAACTTTAGTGGTAACTTGCTTTGATCATTTCTAGAAACTAAAAATTTAATGTTTTGAATTTTGAAAAAATGATTAAGAAAACATAAGTAATGTTAATCTGTTGAAAGTGTCTTTTAAGATTTTTTTCTTGTTTAAACTTACAGTGGAGGCATAGTACAGATAATAGAGTTTGCCACATAGATTTTTGCAAGGCCATAACTATGTTGTAATTTAATAACATGTACTTGTGCTGCTGCTCTGCCGTATTTAACCTTCATCTTCCCCAAAGCATGAAAAACTTTAAAAAAAGTAGACCTGTACAGTTGACTTTGTAGCCTGATTGTTGAAAAGATACAGCTGACACGTATCCTAAGTACTAATATAGTAAGTCTCCAACTTGCGAACGTTGGTGTTGTGCACAGATGGAGACCTCCTCTCACGAATATCTGTAGCACACAGTGACACAGCCTGGGCTGTAGTGCCTGCTGCACACCTAGAATGCGTGGTGCGGTCTGTTGCTCTTTGGCTGTGAACCTGGCTAGTGTGTTACTGTGCTGAATACGGTAGGCAGTTGTAACACATTGTAAGTATTTATGTATCTTAACTATATCTAAACCTAGAAAATGTGTGGTAGAAATGCAAGCTGATAAGAGTTTTTAAGTTTCTTTATAATTTCATAGCACATGTGACAGTACATCCCTGTAACTTTAGAACTCAGGAAGTTGAGGCAGGAGGATTGCTGAGAGCTCAGTCAGCCTGCACTACACAGCAGGACCCTGTCTCTCCCCACTCAAAGTAGAACACGAGAACATATGTACACCACACACACACACACACACACACACACACACACACACACACACGATTTCCTGAGACCACTGTAGTATATGTGATGTCTTTGGTATACATATCATAATGTAGTGTGTGATTCTGTGTGTTTTTAAAGCTTGGCTACTAGGCAGAGTAAACAAGACTGTTGGAAATCTGGACTTGTGTAAAGATTGGCATGTTAGATATAAAAGAACATTTTTTAGCTGTTTTTAAGTTTATGGAATTAGAATTTAGTTCTGAAAATATGTTTTGAATGGTTAAAGCTAAAAAATAAACTTTTAAGTCATTTTTCTAAAGTTTTGATTTACGTAGCCTGTTCACATAAGATCAAGCAAATACAAAGCTACTTAACATGGTTAATGCTACCATATCCTCTTTTGTACCTTATTAATTCAGCCAGCACTTTCCTCAGAACTTGCTTTTTCCTGACAGTTGATCCAGTCCCCTGTGACAACTCCCCTGGGGCTGATTATGTTGAAGACAACCTCGGAGGAGCTGGCTTGTCCCCGTGAGGACCTCAGTGTGGCCCGGAAGGAGGAGCTGAGGAAGCTGCTGCTGGACCAAGTGCAGGCTGTGCTTGGGCTCCTGACAGGTAATGAGTTGGCGACATCTGGAGAAAAGGGCCTGCCATAGAGTCCCAGAGCTCAGGTCCTGTGAGCTCTTCCTGAAATAAAGCATAAAAACAGAAAGAATTTAGTGCTATCCTTCCTATCCCCTAACTCAGTGTCTAACACATACTAGATTTGTAGCTTCATTTCCTTGAAGTCATTCCTTAAGTTGTCTTCACTATACCTGTGATTAGTGAGGTATGTTCTAGGTTATGGGGATGTCACTGAAATCCCAATGTTGTAGTTAGGTGGATGCCAAGGGCCACATTTAAAACAATTTGAATTTAAGACCAGGAGAAGTTGGAAGGGTTGGAAGATGGGAAGATTTCCCATTCTGTGTGAGGGAGCGAGACAAGGTGTGCAGTCAGCCCTAGGGTGCAGATGTGAGTAGCATTTCTCCCATCTGTTGAGTTGTAGCCCTGTGATGGAGTATGAAGGGCAAGCATGTGACTCAGACCAGGAAGGTGGGAAGAGAATGAGGTCCCTGAGTCCCAGAGGCTATGGGAGCTGCTTGCTCAGGATGTGTGTCCCTGGTGATACAGCCCTGAGCCCTCCAGTGTCAGGATCCTGGCTGTGCTCCTGGAAGGAATGGCCTAGCTCTTCTGTCTAGACTTCTTCCTAGATATCTAGTAACTCTTTTATGTCTACTTCAGTGCTTGCTATGTGGCAGGTCTTTGATTAAAAGTGAACCTGTCATTTGTCTCCTCAACTTCCCTAAATCCCAGGTGGGAGCTCAAATTGCAGAGCATTTACTTACTGACAACCCTACCTAGATATTAAATTTATACTTAGGGTCCATATTTTATATCTTTATGTCCTGTCCCTAGCAGCATTTCACATGTTTTAAGAATAATTCACACAGCATAATATTCACTATTTTAAATTACAGTGAATCAGTGTCTTTCAGTATATGTACAAGGTTGTACGACCACTGCCAATGGGGAACATTTTCATCTCCCCTAAAAGGAGCTCTGTACCCATTGACAGGCCCTCTGCATTCTCTTCCCCCAGTTCCCGGCAATCAGAGATTTACTGTTTGTCTATAAGGATTTGTTCTAGACTGTTCATAAAATGGAATCATATATGACCTTTTGTGTCTGGTAACTTTAACAGTGTTTTCAAGATATGCCCATACTATGATGTGAAATAAAGTAAAATATTTTCATTAGTCTGTGTGATTATTGCATGTGTAGGGTCTGTAGAGGTGCACCAGGAATAAAACAGTTCTTGCCTTCTGGTAATTTGTATTCTGCTGGGGGACAGGCAAGTAAACAGGCAGTCGAAAATCAGCGTGTGAAGAGTTAACTTAGAGGCATGTTTCATGCGCAGGCAGAACAGCAGGCTGGTGGGAGCAGCAGCTAGATGGAATTCTGGGGGCAGGAAGGTGCAGGCAGTTGACAGAAAGGTCACATTGGGGTTTGGGAGAGGTTAAGCCGCTCAGAGGTGGAGAGACACATGTTGAAGGCCCTGAAGATGATTTGGCATGATGAATCCTGGTGTGCAATAGCTTGAAGTCTGGGATAGGTACGCAGGGGCCAGGTGCCAAGATTCGTGATATGTTTTTACCCAGTGAGGAATAGGAGAAGATCAGTGGTTGGTTTGTGGGGAAGAAAAGCTGTTTGGTGGTCCAAGTGAAGTTGTCCAGGAAGCAGGTGGTTGTGCAGGTCTGTGAGTGAATGCCTTACCTAGTTTTTAAGCTCATGTGATGTGACGTGACGTGACGTGATGTGACATGACAGTATGATGTGATGTGACGTGGAGCTGGTGTGTATAGTCAGGATGAGTTCTGGAGAAGTAAACCGTGCTTTGTTAAAGCCATGGCAATAATTCCATGTGAAGCTGCAGTTGAGTAGGCTGGAGGAAGCGACGACTGGATGGAATTTTGAGGGATGCATAGGTGCAGGTAGTTTGGCGGAAAGCTTACTTCAGAGAGTGAAAAGAGAGGAAAAGATGGTGAATGAAACAAGGACCTGGGGAAAGAGGTATTGATGGATGGGCAGGGGGTGGTGGTAATGGAGAAGGAGATGGAATCTTGTTTAAGAAAACCAAAGGAGAGAATGGCCCCAGAGGCTCACAGAAAAGAGTTGAGGGTGTGGCCTGGAATGCCAGAGTAGACAAGGAGGATAAGGATTAAAGCGTCCCCCAAGGGGACATGGCAACCAGGTGACCTTGGAAAGAAGCATTGCGGGATCATGAGAAGAAGCTCCATCACCAGGATGAGGTGAGGGAGCTGTGAGTGGGCCAGCACTCTCCAAAAAGATCTCTGAAAGCGGAGGGGTGTGGCTGCTAGCTATAGCTATGGAGAAACAATACTCAGAGGGATGTGCAAATGCTCATGTTTGATAAAAGGTGTCAGATCATTTTTTTCAGATCTGATTCGATCTGCTCTTAGTTCTCTTAAAGTCAATTTCTCCTTTCATGGTAGGTATCTTGGAGACCGTCTGGGACAAACACACTGTTACTGCCGCCACTCCACCGCCATCCCCAACCTCAGGAGAAAGTGGTATGATCTGCCTGTCTTTTTAATGGGTGTGTGTGTGTGTGTGTGTGTGTGTGTGTGTGTGAGAGAGAGAGAGATAGCAGAGTGTCACTTGATTCCCTCCCTGTGGCTACAGAACCTGATTTTCCCTAATCTGTTTTGGTCTTTCTGATCATATTACCCAGGTGGCTAGCTTTCTCTTTTTTTTTTTTTTTTTTTTTTGTTTGCTAAAAATCTGTTCTTTGTAATATACTAGCTTGAATAACACATTTCACTCCTTTTGTACGTATGACAGCTCTGCCTCAGCCCCTGACTGCTTTTAGCTGGTATCCCTTCTAACATGGGGCTGTTAGTTTTCTTTTTCTCTCAGATTCCTTAGTTGTGTTGCTTCTGTTAAGGTGATTAGGAGTCCTGGGGCCTGAGCTGGGAATGCAGCTCAGTGGCACAAGCACCAGCCTGTCAAGCACAAGGTCTGCAGTTCAATTCCTGGTACAAAAAACCAAACCGACAAAAAAACCCACAAAGAATTTCACTTTTCACGTATTAAGAAGAAGCTATGTGAAACAGCCTGGACTAAGATCATACAAATATAGTCCACTTCAGGCCGGGCGTGGTGGCTCACGCCTGTAATCCCAGCACTTGGGAGGCTGAGGTAGGAGGATCTGTGCGAGTTCGAGACCAGCCTGGGCTACAAAAGTGAGCTCAAGGCCAGCCTGAACTGCATAGCGAGACCCTGTCTCAAAAAGACAAGAAGAAAAACAAACAAACAAACAAAAAATAGTCCACTTAGCTGAGTGGCAGGTAGCAGGTGCCTAAGGAGAGGAGTTAGGAATGGAGAGGGCTTTGCTCCCCACTGGCCCCATGTCTTGGCTAGGACATGTTGTCTAGGGCACAGTGGTCAGTTTACATGGGTTAAGAATAAGTTGATAAAGCCTGGTTATCATCAAGTGGTTATTGTCTACAGTTAACTGATAGCTGTTTCAAAAATCAACTACCTTCAAAGGATGGTTGAAAAGAGGAAACTGTTTGAGCAGGAACTTGTAGTTTCTTAATCCTTCTGTTTACACTAAATGATCACAAATGCTTTTTAAGGAGAGTACATCCTGTGGATTGGCACCTATTTTCTTCCTGTACTGTAAAAGTTGATGTGACTAATGAGAAGTATTTCCACATCTTTTTTACCCCAAGGCTGTTGCAATGAGATATTTGTATGATCTTAGTCCAGGCTGTTTCATAGAGCTTCTTCTTAATACCTGAAAAGTGAAATTCTTTGTGGGTTTTTTTGTTGGTTTGTTTGTTTTTTTGTACGGGGAATTGAACTGCGGACCTTGTACTTGCCAGGCAGGCGCTTGTGCCCCTGAGCTGCATCCCCAGCTGGAAATGGAAATTCTTGCAGTTTCTATAGAATTAAAATATACTATGAAGTTTTGGGGACTGCTCAGAGTATACTATTCCAAATTTCATTTATTATGCTTGGATTACAAACTGCTAAAGAGGTATTTATTGTGCAACTTAGGTTAAAAACTGCAACAGAGTATTGGAGTGTATTAAAAAGCTCACAGAAATTTGAACTATGTTATTTGTATTTGATAGCAAACCATTTCTGTGTGTGTGTTGCTGGGGACCAAACCTAGATCTCATTTATGCTAGGTCACTAATTTGTTGTACCGCTGAGGAGCTCCCTACCTCCCCCACCCTGTTTTTAAGGTAGATAGTTGAGGTAGTTACTTTGAGTAACTAAAGAAAAATTTGTAAATGATGTAGAGGTTTGATTTTATGATTAGACAAACATGATTGAGCCTCTCATAGTATGCTTAGCCTTTAAATTTATCATTTTATGTGTGATGTATAGACATTAGTTCTTTTTCAGTTGAGTTTATCTTAGGATGGTAGCATACCACTAACTCAAAGTCAGCTGCAGTGGCTTACTGCAGTAAAACTTGCTTGTTTTTCTAAGATCATTTTTCAGTCCACAGAAATATGTGTTTTATTTGGCTTTGTTCAGGCATGTTCTGTGTTTTGATAGACTTTCCTTGGTGCCAGGTTGGGGGATGTCAGATCATATAAATGAAAAATACATTTTTTATGTGTTGCCTCAGTTTTGTTTATAACGTTTGGTGAAGTAGTCCTGATAGCTCTGTGTATAGTAAAAGCTGGACACAGCTTCCCTTTTAGTATTTGAGAAAATGCTAGAGATGTGGGGACTGGATAAGTGTCAAGCTGGTGTTGTGTCCCCTTGACAGTGGCCACAGTCAGGATTGTGTGTGTTTGTTGGACTTTTTTTTTTTTCTCTTCATGATCATTGTAAGCAAATACACTGGATCTTGGTTCATTATTTGGATAGCATTGATGATTTAATCAGTGCTTGTTTTGCTGCTTTCTTTGTGCATTGAAGACACCAAATGAAGTTAAATTTCAGAAAATGTTTAGCTTTCTTGGTCTCGTAGACTGAGTTTTATAGTCGATCATCCTGAGAAATTGAATGAAGCACCAGTGAATAAACCACACTAAACTCTTTGCTACTGTGTCAGCTATCCGTGGGTGTACTGTACTCTGCTTTAATTCCCAGGGAGCTCCCTTTTCAGAGGAAGGAGATTCTTTAGGTTTTTTATCTCTTTGCTTGTATACTTCCCTTTTTTTTTTAATGGCCAGCTCAGTCTGCCCTGGGGGTGGGGCTGGTGCAGCATGTGGTACTGGGGATCGAACTGTGGTCCCTGCAGTTGCCTAAGCTTGCCTAAGCAGGTGCTTTAGACCACTGAGCTATCTCACCAGTCCAACACTTCCCTTTAATACAGTTTCATCTGGTTACTTTCAAAGAAGAGAGTCTTAGGGACTAGTAGCCTCTGCAACAATAGCTGTAAACCTCTGGAGATAGAAAAAAGATTAAAAGGCTATTTTTTTCCCACTCAGGATAGATTCCCCCAAACTTTGATAAATACTACCACAGTAACGATCAGTCACTGTACTAGACGAGACTTCTGAGAAGGAGCTGGTTGTTTATGGCTTTTCACGCAAGGAGAGTAGCTGGTCAGAGGGCACAGACATCATCATGAGCAGGGTGGCAGGGACTTGAATTCAGCATCCTCTCTAGACACATGTGTGTGGCTGTGTCCTCTTCCCCATAGTGCTGAGGAGGAGCCCGTAGCACTGAGTGTCACCTTCAGCACCTAATTTTGCATTCTCAGCCATATCACCACTTCTGGCCGCATCTTCCTTCCCTTGGTTTTGAGTTTTGGACTTCCTGTTTACTGTGTGACCTTGAATAGATCTATTTTACCTTCTCTGACCATTTCTCTCCTAAGCTATGAAAAAGAGGATAACTGCTTCTGAGGTAGAAGGTGGGGGTGGGGGGGGATGTGGCTAGAGCTCTCTGCCTGGAGCACCTGTATCTTCATGCTACACCCGCGTAGCCTGTGGCTTGTATTCCCCTCTTGTCTGCACTTCTTAACTTTGGTGGCATGGGGGTGGGGGTAATGTGTAGAATTAAATTAGGTACATAATTTAGTTCTCCTTCAGGTTTGGTTATCACCATACTGTCTTTATCCACATGGTGTATCGTTTCAAATATAGATTTATGATATATTAGAAAACTTGAATTGAAACCATTGTGCACCTTCTTACTTTTTCCCAGATTCTATTCCACTTCCATGTATCTCTGTGTATACACAGATCTTTTCATGCATCCTTTATAAGCTACATGTGGAGAGACGAGACTCACAAGAGTTGCCCACAGCTACTGCGATCTCATGGTGTCCTTCCAAGGGCTCCCTGAGCAGTTTTCTGTCATCTTACTGAATTAATGGTGCAGTTACATGTGGTGCTTGACTGGGCAGCTTTCACCTCGCAGTATTTTTAGTAGAACTGGTAGACATACTGTTGACATCTAATGAGTGGAAGCTAAGGATGTCACTAAATGTCCTGTAGTGCACAGGGCATCACAGAATTAGCTGGCTCCAATATCAGTACTGCTGAGGTTGAGAAACCCTGAATTAGTGAATGCAGAACTGAATGGAAAACAAAATTCCAGCAAGTTAAGAAAAGATACCAGAAGAAAAACACTGAGGACAACTTTGCACGAAGATCTCTTCCGAACGTGACAACTATTCCTGGGTTGTGTCCGTCAGGAGATGTACATCATCCACATGCTTTTTGGATGTGCACAGACATGTTGATGCCAGGGCCTGGCTGAATTCAGAAAAGAGGAAGTTACTCACAAGTGCTCTCCTCCATAGAGAGCTTGGATGTTTGCATGGGAAATGCTGTAGCACAAAGCGCGGTCTCTGTTCTGTGGAGTTTATAACAAACAAACCTTTCTTTTCTTTAAAGGTGGGGATTTGGGTGTTTTGCCCAAGACTGTTCTCAAACTCCTGGGCTCACATGATAACTTCTGTGTTACATTCCTGAATCACTAGGGCTATAGGCATGCACTGCTGTGCTCAGCTTTTTTTATTTTATTTTAATTCGCATCCATCTTAATTTATTGAAAAGAGATGTTGCTGTGCTTCTTGATTTAGCAGCCACCATTCTTTCGTTTACATGCAGTTCTGGTTTTGTTGTTCTGCTCTGTACTGGAAATATAAATAAAGTTTTCTACATTATTTTCAGTCAGGGTTGTGGTATAATTTCTTCAGTTTGTAATAAAACTCACATTGTCCTTGTAGGCTCTGACTCCTTACCATGCAGAAAGGAGAGTTTTTTGGTTCTTTTCAATGTTGAATGCTTATCTGAAGAGTATTACTTAGGAGCCACTGGGCTGAAGGAGGCAGAAAAAGAAACCTGAATACTTTGGCCCTCCTGAGTGCTGCTGCCCCCAGTTCACAGAAGCAGTCCTCCACTGCTGAACTCCGTCCTGAGGTGTATTACTACCGTTCTTGTTCATTTTCTTCTGGGAACATAAGTTTTCTAGTTAGCATGATTTTTAGAAAGGAACGTAAACCTTGACACCAGACTTGATTTTTATTTCTGTCTATTGCTAGTAAGGGACTTTGGGAAACACTAGATTCAACTATACTTAGATTTTCCTAACATTCCCTGAATGCTATTAATATTGCCTCACAGCTGTAAAAATGAGAAATTGCAGTAGGAATACACATGCACAGTTTTAGAACAGGGCTGAGCAAACAACATAAACGTTAGTTGGTCTTACTGTTACCAGTGATGCTTGACCTTTTTTCTGCTTAGCAATCTCATTGTGGAAAAATTCTTCTGAGTCACCAGGTAGGGAGCACTTCTCGCTCTTTTAACAAGGAAATTAATAACCCATATTAATAAAGTCCAAAATCTTCATTTTAATGGCTGAGTGAATAGGTTGAGGATGATGAATGTTAATCAGCTGCAATGTTGACATTAGCATAAAGGGTGGTTCCCTGTAGGCCCCCAAACTCCTGGAGATCCTGCTAAGTTTCTGCAGCACTAAAAGATCAATACGTGCTCATAAAAATTCTAAGTCCCATTGTCTTGTGAATGTATGTAAAAGAAAAACTCATGGAAATTTGTAGTTAACTTAGTTAAATTTTAATATAGTATTAATATAATGGCACCTAAAAAATTTATTTTCTTTCGGTGCTGGGAATGGAACTCATGACTTCATTTTGCCAGACAGATGTGCCACTGAGGTAAATCCCAGGCCAGGGTCTGTTGAGATAGCTCAGTGGTGTAAAGCGCCTGCTTAGACAAGCTTAGGTAACCAACCATAGGGACTGCAGTTCTATCCCTGGCACCACATGCTGCACCAGCACCACCCCCAGGGCAGGCTGAGCCAGCCATAAAATAAATAAGTAAATAAATAAATAAAATGAATCCCTGGCTAAAAAAACTTCTTTTTCAGTTGCTTATCTATGTAAAACTAGATTTCTTCATACACTTCAGTGATAACCATGTATTGTAATACATTGGGTACAAAAACAGTTGAGAGTGTTTTTTAAAATGTCTAAGACATTTTCACAAATATAGTTCTACTCTTTTTTAAGTAAGATCTAGTTTTTATTTTTATTTTTTATTTTTTTTCTTGTTTCAGAACTTTTTGTTTATTTATTTTTATGGCTGGCTCAGCCTGCCCCGAGGGCAGGGCTGGTGCAGCATGTGGTGCTGGGGATCAAACCGCGGTCCCTGTAGCCGCCCAAGCTTTCCTAAACAGGCGCTTTAGACCACTGAGCCATCCTGCCGGGCCCCAAGATCTAGTTTTTTTTTTTTGAGTTTTTGAGACAGGGTCTCGTTATGCAGTTGAGGCTGGCCTTGAGCTCACTTTTGTAGCTCAGGCTGGTCTCGAACTCGCACCGATCCTCCTGCCTCAGCCTCCCGACTGCTGGGATTACAGGTGTGCGCCACCACGCCCGGCAAGATCTAGTTTTTTAAAATTAAAAATATACCAACAGTTTTGTTATTTAAGTGAATTAAAAACTTTAAATTTTCAGACTTCATTGCTTATTTGGCAGATATGAATAGAAATAACCCACATAAATAAAAGCTCTTTGGGATTTTCAATAATGTTTTTTTCAAAAAGGAATTCTAAGGCCAAACAAAATTTGAAGCTGCTACTATGAAGATAAAATATCATGTAAAAAATTCATCTGTAGTCCACCATGCAGAAGTAACATTAAATAGTGTTTGGTGGTTATTCCAGACATAGCTACATAGATAGAGGTTTTTAAAAAAAAGTCCTAATTTCTTTTTTCTTTTTTTTTTTGGTCTTTTTGAGACAGGATCTCACAATACAGTTCAGGCTGGCCTTGAACTTACTTTTGTAGCTCAGAATGGTCTCGAACTCATACCAATCCTTCAGCCTCAGCCTCCCAAGTGCTAGGATTACAAGTGTGTGCCACCTTGCCCCAGCTAATTTCTATTTTTAGTAAAAATTAAAATTTAGTTTTATTTCAGTTTAACAGAAGACATTAAGCTAAGTGAGAGATACTTAATTTCTAAAAGATACCTCTAAATGTAAGAAAGTAATTATGAAAACCAGTTTTCTCTTAATTAATACATATATTAATTGAAAACCATATATTTTGGAACATATTCCTTATGAAAGGTGGAAAAACTAATTTGCTTACCTACATTTTCTGTTGTTCATTTAGTCTTTTTTTGTCTTTTTGAGATAGGCCGTCAGTATGCAGTTCAGGCTGGCTTTGAGCTCACTGTGTAGCCCAGGCCAGTCTTCAACTTGGAGTCATCTTCCTGCCTCAGCCTCTTGAAGGCTGGAATTTACAGGTGTGCACCACTACACCTGGCCCCCTAAAACACTTGGTCTTTATTCTGTACTTAATTTAATTATTGCATTAGTCCTTTTGCTATATTCTATTCCTTAATTCTTCATTTTGATTAATCGCTTTAGTTGCATGTTTCTGTTTTTTGAGATGATGTCTTGACATTTTGCCTAGGTGGCCTCTGTGTCCTGGGCTCAAGGAGTAATGCCGCCTGAACTTGTGGAGTAGCTAGCAATGCCAGCATGCGCCACTGTGCTGGGTTTATTTGCATGATTTTTATTTTCCAGTATCTTCCTTGAGAAAAAATTACAGGTAATGCAATTATCTGAGTTTTTGCATTTATGATAAAATCCCAATTATACTGAAAGAACCTTGGGCCACGTTACAACACTTTGCAGAGAGACATATGCTGTACCGGCCACTTCCTGGCTCTGCATGTTACAGGGGAGAATGCTAGTTCAGGTGTTTTTTTCTTTCGTGCATATGCTTTGCTTGTATTCCTTCCTCATTCCTAAAGTTTTCTTGGGACAGGATATGTCCTTCATTATGTACAGTTTCATCCTCATTTCAGAAATTTCCTTCTTCATTTCAGAAGTTTTGTCCTCTGCAAAATAATTTTATAGCTCTTTACCCCCAGTTTCTTTTCTATGATGCCCTCACCCTGTTTGTTTAATAAGAGGGGGTCCAGCAGTCACATCCTTTACTCTGTACTATAAAGACTTACTTCAGTATAATAGTAGCTGGCTGTGTGACTCAGTGCTTTTCCCTGAGGGATACAGGAAGTAATCTGTGTGTCTACCCACCTGGTGTGGTGAATAGCAAGGACTGTGCGCTTGTTTGAAAGGGGAAAAGTAAGCCGGGCGTGGTGGCTCACGCCTGTAATCCCAGCACTTGGGAGGCTGAGGCAGGAGGATCGGTGTGAGTTCGAGACCAGCCTGGGCTACAAAAGTGAGCTCAAGGCCAGCCTGAACTGCATAGGGAGACCCTGTCTCAAAAAAGGAAAAAAAAAAAGGGCAAAAGTAGAATTTTTTTTTTTTACCTCTTGTGCTCTGTGTAACTGGTTTGCGTGTTCTTATCTGAGTATCACAGTGGTTTCAGTAGACCCACTCCACTCCAGCATGTTTACAAAAAGTTTGCTTTGGATTTTTCTGGAAGAAGTAGCCCAATGCAGTACACTGGCACATGAAAAGCCAGATTTACAAGTTTGAGAGAAGGCCAAAAGTGGATGATCATACTACTCGTGTATGGATGATGAAGATGTCCATTATGGTAAAATGCATGTGTTTGCCCCTAGAGTTGGGGTGGGTGGCACAAGGGAGATTTTAAAGGGTGACAAGGGAGATTTTAAAGGGTGAGATCCCAAGGTCTGCATACACACACACACACTTTTTTTTTTTTTAAACTGGGACCTTGCACTTGCCAGGCAGGTACTTGTGCTGCTGAGCTGTCTCCTTGGCCCTATTGGTAGTTCTTATACAGGTTGTTCTCTCGTATTTGTATTCTTACATAGTACTGTAGCCAATACATGCACATTTACCTGTGTTAACTCATAGTTACTTAACTTTATCCTACTATTTGCCTGGGCTAGACAATTGGGGTCACATCTTCAGGCGTCCTTAGACACCCCTGAGCTTTGGAGCAGTCTGGGGGGTTCTCCACAGCATGTTGTTTTAGAGTATGCGAGGAAATAAATTTAATCCAAGACACATAATTTATAGGATTACTTTATGATATTTACCCCAAAAGTTAAATGCAGAACATCTGTCCACATACTAGAAATCTGCAGAATCCAGTTCAGGCCTGGATCCCACGACAGTGTCCTGTATGAGTTCAGCTGAAGATACAGAGCCCATGGCAATACCCTCCATGAGTCCAGCTAGAGGCCTAGACTCACAGCAATGTTTCTTGTAAGTCTATATCAAGGATTTGCACTGGGGAAGTCCAAAGGCAATAGTGGAAGCTAGAAAGTCTCTGCCAGTGGGATGAAGGATCTGCAGTGGAGCTGGGAAGTGATGCTTAAGGAAAGGACCAGAGTCCCCCTAATGAGAACCGTAGCCATCCCTCAGTGACTGTGAGGACCCAAACTCTTCCTATGATGATGAGAATAACTGAGTTCATATAGGGAAAAGCAGTGTGACAAGCTTCTTGAGGAGAATCAGCAGCATGCCATCTTTCCCTCTAGTTCTCCTTTTATGCTGTTGGTAACAGTTTTCACTTAAGTGGGCTTTCCTTACCCAGCGTTACAGGGGTTCAGTTCAGCTAGACTCTCCTGCTCCTGCTCCCGCTCCCCTTCCCCTTCCCCTTCCCCCTCCCCCGCCCCCCCCACTTCTCCCTCTCCCTCTCCTTTCTTTCTTGGCCTGCCTGCCTGCCTGCCTGCCTGCCTGCCTGCCTTCCTTCCTTCCTTCCTTCCTTCCATCCTTCCATTTTTGCTACCAGGGGTTGGTAGTTCAGCTAGATATCGCCAGTTGACCATTAATTGGTGTACCACACATGCTTTCCTAACAGAAGAATGGTGTTGCTGGATGGGGATGATGATTTTGATGTTGTTCATGTGAGCCAAAGTTCCTGTGACTGTGAAATGGGAATTGAAGACCTTCTTGATTCAGGTGACAAACAAGACAGTAATGTGAATAAGTTAAATGTTGGGAACTTAAGTGGAGCAATTCAGTGTTAGACCCAGGTCTAAAAATACAATGAAGGTCTTGACAGGGGTGAATTAGTGCCAACACTGCTATTCATTGTTGGAAATTGTAGCAGATGAGATATTACAAGATGCTGGGAAATACGCAAAGGCTGAAGTGCAAGAAAAATGTTCTGTGTGAACCAGTAGCCATATTTTAAAGTGTATTTACTGTGACACCTCACTAGCTGAACTGAAACCATTCGTAGGTCTTCAGTACTTGTCATTGATTTCTCATGGTAATCACAGTAATGTGAAAGACTTAAGAGTGACGGGTCAAAATATGGCATAAAAATTTATGTTCCTGTAAAGACTATGCTTACAATACAGATATTTACCCTGGAACTCATCCATCAGGTATAATAATAAACCAAATGACATTTGTTGCGAACAAACTTATTGCTCCCTTCTCCCAAACTGATATGAATGTAACATTCAACAATTGGTTTATACCAGTTTACAGTTAATGTTATTTATTTATTTTTTTTTCTTGTTTCAGAACCTTTATTCGTTTATTCACTCATTTATATGGCCGGCTCAGCCCGCCCCGAGGGCAGGGCTGGCACAGCATGTGGTGCCGGGGATTGAACTGCGGTCCCTGAAGCCACCCAAGTTTTCCCAAGCAGGCGCTTTAGACCACTGAGCCATCCCGCCAGGCCCATACAGTTAATGTTATTTTTGCTTGCAGAGTCCAGGTTGACCAGTGCAGGAACTGTATGGAGGAATAAAGCAGAAATTCTAAATGCAGTGTTGGCAATTTCAAAACAAAATTGTATAGGATTATATTTAGATTTTGGAAAGATATAACAATAGCTTTTTTTTTTTTTTTTTT
>PVJA010039237.1:0-19260 GCA_004027025.1 Myocastor coypus | reverse complement strand
AAAAAAAAAAAAAAAAAAAAAAAAAAAAAAAAAAAAAAAAAAAAAAAAAAAAAAAAAAGAACACAGGAGCCAAGAAGAATAACACAGAAATCACTTGCAATATATTTCCAGGATAAAATCCTAGGCAATGCAGATGACCTTTGGAGAAAGACAAATACTAAACATTGAAATGTACATGTTTTAATAAATAACCCACATTTTAGCTGAATTTTAGAATGATCTAGAAACACAGTTCCTATATCCTTATTTTATAATTTCATCCCTTTGCTTTCTCTCTGATAGAAACAGAGACGAACTTATAATAGTTACATTGCATTGTTAATAACAATATAAGGACTGTTTTGAACTGGATGTGATCATAAATAGTTTGACAAATGGTTTGTGTCAAGATCTGAGGAATTTAACTCACTCATAAAAATCTTCCTGTCAGCCACTGGTGGCAAATATGACTTGAACACAATGTCCATCTCAGTCACTCAGTGTTGGCCAGTCATGTTTGTCTTCTGTGTAGTTCACTGACCTTTAAGACAACCCAACTATTACCTTTGCTATTACTTATCAGCCTCAGTGGCCTGCAGAGAGCGATAGCCACTGAAGAATCCAAAATCCTGCCTCTATGTGTGTGCCCACAGAAGCAATGCTATGGGACTATTCTTATACGCTATTGATGGGAGACTCACTCCCCAAGCTAAATAGTGCCCCAGGCACCAAATTATTTCAGCAAGAGCTGGCTGTTATAGTAGAGCAGTCTGTATTAATGAAGAGATTATTACAAAATACATATGAAGCTACCTGATTTTTCAAGATACAAACAGACTTGCGATCAAATGAAAAAGTTTCTATATGATAACAGGTTAGCAATAACAATAATAAAATCACTAGTGGTTTTTAGTTGCTGATAGCTTATCACACAGCACCGGTGGCTCCTTCACAGGTACATCAAACATAGGCTCTTCACAAAAATGTGTAAAAAGGCACAAGGGTTCACGTTCTCATTCTATAGACTAGTGGGCTGAAACTCCTCAGTCTTAAAGGAAAGGTCAAATGCGATTGTATTTAGAGCAGTGAAACCCGAAATTGGGAGGGTGTTTGGTGTTTTTGCTCACTTCTAAACACAAGCAGGGTGCTCCATTCCAAGACAGCACAGAGAAGTTTTCCCTTTCCCAGTGGACTTGCCACTGGGGAAATGCACAACTCAAAGTTCCGGTGATGCACAGAGCCAACCATGCGAATAACAGCCCAGCACCAGCCCCTGGTTATCACATCGGCACCTGTACATTAAGGGTGATGCCGAAGACAGTTGTATCCCTGTGAAGCCATGTGCCTTGGGGACCTGTCTGGCAACTGCCCCATTTATACAGTAGAAGAAAGTTTAAGTGAATCAACAGTACAATTAGGAAAGTGGAAATGTTACTTGCAAAGAAGAAATGAGCTCATTGCTCAAAAGGCTCTAAAAAGAGTCACTCATCTTCACCCCCTTTCGCTTGGCTGCATGGCAACTGCTGCCCACTCAGTCCTTCTGCAAAGCAGACAGGAGCTTCACGCGAGAAGGAAGCAGAAGGCCAGAGGTAACTGCCCTGCCTAACATTACAAAACACAGCGTTGGTGCTGAAGCAGGAGGTTCATAAATCATCTGAATCCAACTAAAGTCAAGGTAATGTTTTCCTATTTTGCATTCCTGTGGGCATGCTTCTGGATCTCTTGGGGAGTGACTGAACATGGCATTCCTTGATTCTCTTTTGTTCTGAATGATTGATTAAAAAAATGAACGTCTGTCTCAGAATTTTATTGAATCTATTATTATTATTATTATTATTATTATTATTTTTTTTTTTTTTTTAGTTTTTAGCTTATAAGTCTACTCTCATACATTGGAGGCTCCTCCCATCAGAGTGACTAATTGTCCTAATAGTAAGTGAGATTATCACTCCCCGAAAAGGGTAGCAAGGTTTCCTGTGTGGTGTCACCCATCACACAATCACACAGCACAGATTCCAAATTCTGGCCTGCAAGAGCACAGAAGACAGCAGGAGCAGGTAATTGCACATCCCAAGGGGCCAATTCCCATTAGAGCTGCTTCAGAGATCCCTTAATAGAAGACAGGCATGGCCCAGGGTAGGAGCACAGAGTGAACGGATGAATGCTTGTTTCACATACTTTAAATCAATCAAATAGAATTGACAGGATAATTAAATAAAAGTCTCACGTGAATAAGTGCATGGAAATCATAAAATTCAAATTCCACCAAGGCAGTAAACTCTAAAAGAGGAAATCAATTAGTAGGCACTAGAACTACAGTGTTCTAAGAATGGAGCACAAGTTCTTTCACTTGTGGGGGGGTCACAACATGAATATGGTGATGAACACAGTGGCCTGAGCTTGAGAGTCAAGGTGTAATGACCTGAATTCCAATCCCAGGACTTCTCTCTACATTATCTTGAGTATAATGAGTAAGGACATCACAAACTGGGGCACCTGCTTAGAACAAATGCAATAGAAGAAGTGGTTTTGCAATAAGAAATGTAAGAAAGAACCTGGTCCAGGAATAGTCCCAGAGTGTGTTTCCTGGTGTAACCTTACCAAGCAAGGACTTGATGTTCACTTTATGTGGAGAAGACAGCCCACTGGAGCTCCTGCTCAGAAAGCCTAATAGCATGGGCCTATCCAGAAGCCTTAGAGTCTGCTGTTAGGTACAAGTGATGTGCTGACTTCTCAATAGTGGTCATAATGTCTTACTGTTCCCAGCTCATATGGATTTCATCTCTACTCTCTGCTTTCTGAATCCCTTTTTTAATAGCTTGAGGTGAAAAAACCCTTCAATCTTTGGTCTCTGCCACTGTCTGGGCACCAGTTTGCATTCTAGAACTGACACCTCATGTGCATTAAGTTTCCATCCTCCACCACATTTCAGTTTCTAGAGTTTTCTCATTACTGTCATCTTGAAAAGCAGGATCTCACATGTTGTTTCTGGCTTAAAGTTTATCATGTAATTTTTCAAAAGCAACTTCTTTCTTTCTTACTATGCAGAATGTTTTGTCATATTGCTGCTAGTCTTTAAACTTAGCTGAACACAGTATAAAAGATGTTTCTGGGGACCCTGAATCTGGATTGGTCCTACTGAGCCCAGGAGAAACATGTAAATTTGTAATCAAGTGGGGAGATCAGCCACTGCTCTCCTGTGTGCCTGCTTTGCTCACTCCCTGGATCCACGTTCTGGACCCTGGGCTCACTCAGGACTTCTCCGGACCTCCTTGAGATGCCAGCACTGTCTTGGAGCAGCACCTGCTATTTCAACCAGACCTTCTATTTACTTTGACCAGATTTTAGACACAAATTTTAGCACTGCTACATGTGAAAGCACCAATTAACGTAAAAGTCACCAGCAGTCATAACTTGTTTATTCCAACAAGAGAAGGCACTGGGTAATTGGTTAATCCTGCAGCCAACTTCTTTTAGTATTCACCAACAGGAAACTCTTGGATGAAATGGGTAAAAGCTGGATAAGGGCAATTTCGTGGACCTCATCATGCAGTAACTGACACAGAGTAGACGTTGGTAGGGCAACAGTGTACCTTTTAAGTTCTCTTCCAGTTTTGTTTGAACATCGTAAGGTATAAGAACCTTTTACTGTGTGAATAGATGCCAACAAGGCAGCACCAACTAGGCAGCCCTCATCTGAAGGCATGAGTCTCCTCAATAGGGGAGAAAGGATTAGCACAGTCAGTGTTTGGAGCCCATCATACTGGGAACTTGGAGAGTTTATATGTATTGAATAGTGAAATATTTTAAGGTCATAATGATTTATCAAAAATCAGTTATCTAATTTTGAATTTTTTTTAATTTCAGCAGTAGTTATGTGCAATAAATGCAAGAAGACATCAGCATTTTATGATGATTCTGACAGAATCACAGCACTTGTAAAATCCTAGAATCACTGTTTAACTTCTTTTTTAGATTTAGAAAGTTGAGGAATCAGTTAGGCAAAGCTACTCCTCATGAAAATCAAAAGTCAAAAAGAACATTTTGATTTTCTATCACTGAACTGAAAAAACAGCACCTGTGATGTGTGAGGCCCAAAGTGGCAGAAGCACCCAGTAGGTTGTCTGTTCAGGGCAGACTTCGTCTAGCATTCTTTCTGGAAGATGCAAGTCTACAGGCTGAAGGGACAGCAGGGAAGGCATCTTGAAATCCTGCCCTGACTTTAAATCTGCAGCCCCAGTGAATGAAACCTCTGCTCCCACATCTCTTTTCTTATTAATTATAGCTTTTTAACATGAACAGGATTAAGTAACTATTTTATATCATCACCTTACTTTAAACCAGATCTTCTTATAATGTAACTCTAACTTAATACCCACTGGTCAACCTTTGTCCATCTAGGACTTCTTCACATACTATCTGGCCTCTGGCAATAACTATCTTGCTCCTCATTTCTGGAAGATCCACGATTTTAGACTCCATACATGAGATCATGTAAAACAGGTCTTCTGAGCCTGGCTTATTTTAATTCCCATGCTGAACAGCAATTAATTTCAGGCCATCAAAAATAACAATTTTTTTTCAAAAAAATCATCTCTTACAGTTGCAGAGTATCCACTGTGTATATGTACTCCATTGCATTTCTCAGGTCATTAGTTGTTGAACATGTACATTTTTTACACTTCCTGGCCACTGTTAATAGGGCTGCAGCAAACAGGGATGCAGGTGCCTCTGACACATTAATTTAATCTCTTCTGAATATGTAAAGTACTGGGACTGCCAGTAGTAGTGTAGTTCTAGTTTTATTTTTTGTGAAATCACTATACTGTTTTATATAATGGCTACACTACCACACGTTGTCTCTGTAGCATGCAAGGGTTTCCTCTTCTCTACTCCATAGAACCATTTGTTATCTTTTGTCTTTTGAAAGGCCATTCTTTGGGGGTGAAGTTTTATTTGACTGATTTTGGTATGCATTCCTCTGATGATTTAGCGATGTTTAATACTGCTTCATATACCTGTTGGCCAATGACATATCTTGCTGCTGTTGCTGTTTTGAAAAATACTGAAGGCCATATAGGACCCGTTTGGCCATATATATGAAATGAATTATTAACATTACACTAAGCTGAGTGTAGGCTGAAAGCTTTCTTCCTAAGATATGAAATAAATTTATAGAAATTACTTTTAACATTTTTATTCAACATAATACTGAAAGTATTAGCCAAAACAATCAGGCAAGAGAAAGAAATAAAAAAAGTTTCCAAGAAATTGATTTTCATTATTTTTACAAGACCTGATCTTATACACAAAAATCCTAAAAACTCAAAAAAAGCAAAATAAAATAAACAAAAAAAAAAAATTCTCAGAACTAATAGATGAATTCAACACAACTGAAAGATATAAATCAATATACAAAACTTAACACTGCTGCTATGTGTCATAGTTACTTTTCTCATTGCTCATACAATATACCCAACACCTGAAGTGAAAGGAAAGGCTTACTCGGCTCGCAGAATGCAGAGGTTTCAGTACCCAACTGGCTGGCTCTACTGCAGTATAGTCTGGAAGAGGAGCATCACAAATGAGGAATAATTCATTGTGGGAAGAAGATGGCAGAACAAGTAGGGCAGCAGATTCAACAGCAGCTTTCTGCCCCCTTTGTGCTGCATCTAGACTACTATATTTAAGGTGATTCCAACCCCATCTTTGGGCTGATTTAGTGATTTTACACTCTAATCCCAGCATCACACACTCTACATTCAGACACCTCTTAAAAAGCTCCACATAGTAATGCATGAGGCTTTTGAAGGATATTAAGACAGAAGCCCTAATGCTATATGGTAACAATGAATAATGGAAAAAGAATTTAAAAGCAATCACATTTACAGTAGCTCACTGAAGTAAAATAGTTAGGCACTAATCTAACTGAGGAGTGAAAACCCTAAAATCGGATGAAATAAACTGAAGAGTACACACACACACACACATACACACACACACACACACACACACGGTATATATTTCACCATGCAATATTAATACTGTCAACATCACTCCAAACTATCTATATATTCAATATAATCCTTACCAAAAGATAGTGACAATCTTCAGAGATTAGAAAAAGAACTCTAAAATCTGCAACAAATCCCAAAATTCTAAATCCTCTTTTAGCTGAAAGAATAAAACAGGAAGAATTATATGATTTCATTTAAAATATACTACAAAAGGCTAATCAAACCAGCATAGCAGGGTATAAAAAGTGTAAACCAATGAAATAGAAACATACTAGAAATAAATCTACCTATTTACTGCCTACTGATCTTTGACAAAAGTGCTAACAATATGCATTAGAGAAAGAGCAGCCTTTCCAGTAAGTGGTGGTTGTAAAAATAAGATGTTCACATGATGCAGGAAGATGAATCTAGATCTCCATCTTTCATTGGTTACAAAAAAACCAACTCAAAATAAAGAATTAAACATAAAACTTGGAATTGTGGAAAAAGGAAAAAGAAAAAACTTACCAAGAGGTAACATAGGGAACACTGCAGGACAGTGGAATATCCAAATAATTTATGGCCAAGAGCCCAAAGCACAAGAAATAAAATCAAAACTATACTTTGGAATTACCTCAAACCACCAAGTTTCTATGACGAATTATAGAAACAAAGAGATAACCTGCAGAACAGGAGAAGATATTTCCACACTACTTACATCTGCCATAGATTTAATATCCAAATCTCATGAGAAACTCAGTAATTCACTTTAAAAACAATAGGCCCAAATAGACATTAGTCAGAAACGACATACAACTGAAATATCTTCCTTAACCTAGCATGTAAGGATGGCCCAATGAAACCAATCTAATAAATCACTGAAAGAATGAAGAGGAGATATGTGAATTATTAATACAAATTGGACTACACACATGTAGAAGACTGTAGTAGTGATACAATAATATTTATTGATTTAGAAGTAATTTTTCACTTTAATCAACATTTGTCAGAAGTGCTTCTCCACTTAGAAAAACAAAGAAATTCGTTTCTGATACCTACTTTTTAAATCTACTGATAGGAAAACATGTAAATAATTTAGAAATATGTATACTTTAATATATATTATATTCTTCAGCAAGATAAAATTATACAATTTGTCTTTGTGCATTTATTCTCAAAGAAACTATACTTGCATAGAATAATACTCTCTCATATTCTTATGCCTACTTATATTAAATTGCCATTGTTAAAAATTACTACAATTTCATTGTGGCCACTTGATGGAAGAGTGGATCGGACAGGAGGAAACTAGCACAGCTTCTCTTCTGTTGAATCTGATAAAGCGTATACAATATTCTTATGTCTTAAGTTTTGAAAAGTAACAATATAAATGAAGAAAATGTCATCAAACAAAATTAAATTAAAAAATTAGAAGACAATCTATCCATCGCACAACTAAATAACAGTTAAAATAGTACTGCTATAGTGTCCTTTGTTTCAAGTATATCATTATTGACCAGAAAAGTACAGACAAGCAGATGGGTCTTCTCACCTAGTGGTGCTTAGGGAGCCTTCTAGTAGTAAGGAACGTATACAAATACTAAGAAAAAAGCAGATAAAAAGACAGTAATTAATAAAATTAGCAATTAAAAGAGACACTAATAGTTAACTAGAGAGTTAATATCTTCAGAGAAGAAAAAAAAAAAAAAAAAAACGATGTTGGGACCAGTAATTATAAAAGTACATACTCGAAAACTTCTTCAATTCCACCACAGTCACTGCTGATGTTTTTATCTGATGAACACATTTCTTATAACATTCAAAAGTAATGCATTTGATCCCAAATATTACTCTTTTAATTCAGCTACTAGATCATATTTAAACAAATACTTAGTCTTATTAAAGTACAAAAATGGTAGCTGAAATCTAGCTGGATATGAAAGCTATTCAGGGATTAGCTCATGAATCCAGTGATTCATCTACACATAAATACTTGAAAGGTCTCATAGTTCACTTAATGTTTATTTAACCTTCAAATATGAAGGATTTTAAACAAAGGATGAAGGATGTTTTTAAATTCATTTTCTGATTCTTTTTGAAAAGAATGCCATTATGCTTTGTGTCTAGATGTCCCCACAAAGCCATAGGCAAGTTTAGACTTTTTCAGAATGTGTTGTACTGGGATCAAGGATGTGGGATTACTGTGATTTCTGAGTCATTCTGCTGATTAGTTTGCATAGCTCCAACTAAGATTAAGGGTGTGAATGCTACAGCTACCCTTGGGCAGGTGGCTTGTAAGCAACATAAAAGACAGAAAGAATCTTCCCTCTTCCTCTTGTTGTTTTGTGTTTTACACCACCATGAACTGCTACCACTCTGCCATGTCTCCCTGTCTTGGAGCCGGCCAATTATGGACTGAAACTTCTACACACTATGAGCCAAATATACTTGGGGTAGTAGGTATTTTGTCTTAGCAAGAAGAAAAGTAAATTAAAAAAAAAAGTGCTCTCACTATCTTCTTCTTTAGTTTACTCCTACCGCTAACAAATGCACTCTTAAGGGAAAAACTAATTGTGTTTCTTGATAGCGTTGCAGTAATAACTTTCCCTTAGAGATATTTCCTTCCAAAATGGCAGTGCAAGACAATATTAGTAGAATCATTCTCTTCTAAAAGACTTTCACAATAGGACTGTCATAATATTGAGGAAATTTGATACTTTCAAAAGAAAAATCACAACATAACAATGCAAGTTTACAACAAGGACAATGGGATGCAGTGGTAAGCATTATTGTAAGATCCTTGTAGCCAGTTAGTTCAGAACAATTAAGAAACAAATACTATCACAATCGTGACATTCTAATGTAACCAGTTACATCAAGAACAAGGAAATTAGAATCTTTCATGTGGTATAATGTCATTAAGTACCACTATATTGAAGCATGATGGTGTCATTTATAAAGTTAATGCTTGACGTTTACCATGTTGGCTGCGTAAATTAATGACTTTGATGCAAGTTAAATGCAAATTAATAACCAGAAACAAAAAGGTACTGCTGAAACTGCAGCTATGCATGGAATGGCCATTTTGCTCAACGAGAAGCCGTATTTCAAGAGCTTGCTAATTAAAAGCAGTGTCTGCAAATACCGTATTGCTCTCCAAGCAGAAAACAGTTGGCATTGCCAGGAAAATATATTTCCACTTCACCTGAATTTTCCTGATGCAGAGTTCATTTTCACTTACAACTATATTTTAGAAGTATAATAAGGGATTTCATGGTACATAGCATCATTTTAGGGATAGTGTAACTAGAACACAAGATGACAGGAGATCTCATTGCTTTAACAGCATGGAATAGTCTTTTGAAAGGGACCAACTTAATAAGCCAATTTGGAAATTGGTGATTTAAATTGGTTCACAGTTATTTCTTCTATATTGAAAATGTCCTACCTTTGTACTTTTCACTAATTTTTAAGTCTCCCTTTTCTGCAAATTTTTTTTCAAATAATTCCAGAGAGTAAGTGAATAAGTAAAACAGAACAAAGGAACGCAAAGCATGCACACATGTACATAGCTTTGTGTAAATGAAAAATAAAGGATTTATTTAAAGAGAATTACTACAATGGCCAAATAAATCAAAAGTCGAGGAAAAGACTCCCATGTGGTAATTATTCTTTTTTTTCAATATTATTTACGCAGCTGGTGTGAGGACAAAATAGTAGTGGCAGAAATTTCAAACTTTTGATTGTACTAAACTGAAAGGATCATTCTACACAAAATACAACACCAAGGACAAACTAGCATTCAACTGTTGAGTGAAATATTGATTCTGACGTAAATACTTTGAAGTCTTAAATTACACGCCCTCACCCATTTGTTTGTAGTCTTTCACTGTGTATACCTGGAGACACAGTACTCAATATATCCTGGTCCATTTGGGGACATAACACATGAGTACATGATGAATATTTCCTGCTCCACTCCTGTAGATACTGCACCTGAAGTTATTTTATTTGGGCACACAGGTGATGAAGGCAGAAGCCAATTTTGCTACTTTAATCTCATTAATGGCCATTTTCTCAGATCAATCAGTTCTATAAAGCAATAATATGAGCTTTGTACAAATATGTCTAAATAATTGATCAAAAGGGTCACCAAATGTACTTGTTTTTCAAGAGCAGCTTCAGAAATCCACAAGTTCCCACATAAATGTTTTTATCTTCATGATATTTGCTTACATATAAGAGAAGCATCACCTGGGGCTGAGAATGCATTTATGTTTTCGATCACTCAATCTAATACCAAAGCAGAGGAAAATTAGATTTCATACATTTGGTTAATATTCCAGCTGTACATGCTTAGCATGAATTCAAATGTCACATTTCTGTCTCTGTAAAACATAAAGGCTCAGATCAGCCACTGGGCTCAAAAAGCCTGGTCCTGACTAGGAATTTCAAGTGTCTTCCCTTTCTTCTGCAAGCTTTCCCTTACTGATGTGTCATGATCTCACAGGGGTTGAAGCTGCAGGTCTGTAGAGGGCATGGGCAGGCAGCAGGAAAGGAATGCTTAGACCAACTTTATACTAACAAGCACATGGTAAACAATCAGACATAGTTGCTGAACCTGAAGGTGAACTGTGACCCAAAAGTAAAGTATTCTAGCTTTGTGTGCATGTTGTACATGAAGAATATCATGTAGGATTTTAGAGGAGTGAGTTCTCAAGTGAAATAGGATGACACCAGATACACGGTGGGCTTTTATCATCCACATGGTTATTCCTGAGTGAAAAGTTTGCATCTTTAATTGTAAACTCAAGGTGGAAAGGCTAATCTGTTTATTCAAGGTTCAGGTTGAATTCTGAGTGCATTTTGAGTTGCTATCATAGGAAACATTTTTAGTCAACAATCCTTGGCTCAAAGGTTATCAAGATGATGGGCATAAGAAACATCAAGGTAAAGGATATTTAATGTTCTCTGTAAATTTGTTGAGCATAGAACTAAAGATTTAAATCCTTCATTCATTCTACTACCCAGACAAAAGGTATTTTCTTATCATAATCTAACCCTGAGATGACGTTCTGTGAAACAGGAGAAGCCTTCACTAGGAAGGACATAGACAAGGAGAGTTTTAATACGTGAGATTTATATGCTATTGTATAACAATAGCTGAGCATGCTCAACTCCATATCCACTGCATAAATTGAGTTTTTAGAAACATATTTTATGGTGAGACTGCTAAAACATGCAGAGAGCAATTTATGATAAGGACCTTAGGAAAAATGAAACAGTACTGAAATATTAATAATGATCAATAAAGGAAATAAATGCAAAGCCATTATGCACATACACTTAAATGATGGTACATTATTAATGAAGATGGTTGTCTGGAACTGGATATGTCCCAGCACGTATTTTATCTTCTGTCACAACCACGACATGTGGAATGAAGGCCACTAACTAGTGAGCAGACCATACAGGAATGTTGTTCTGTTATTAATTACCATGTGACCCTGGCTAAAGGAGTTTCCAGTTATGGGCTCCAATTGTCCCATTTTTAAATTAACACTCTCTTAACTGTTCCTTAAGGTGTATCCTAGTCACACTATTCTCTGCTTAAGGATGAAGTAGTTAGTTGTCTTTGGTAAAGAAAATAATCCGGGCGTGGTGGTGCACACCTATGATCCCAGCACTTGGAAGGCTGAGGCAGGAGGATCGGTGTGAGTTCGAGACCAGCCTGGACTACAAAAGTGAACTCAAGGCCAGCCTGAACTGCATAGTTGAGACCCTGTCTCAAAAAGACAAAAAAAAAAGAAAGAAAGAAAATAGTCACTGTACTCCACCTGTCCACAATTTTAATCAACAATCCTTGGCTTAAAGGTTATCAAGATGATGGGCATAAGAAACATCAAGGTAGAGGATATTTAATGTTCTCTGTAAATTTGTTGAGCATAGAACTAAAGATTTAAATCCTTCATTCATTCTATGACCCAGACAAAAGATATTTTCTTATCATAATCTAACCCTGAGTCCAATAGGCCTGCAAGCACTGGAAAGGGTGGGAGAGAGAAGGAGGGCAAGGCAGCCACTGGTCTGTCTCTGAAGCGCCTGTACTCTGGACTGCCAAGGCCAGCAGCTGTGCTCCAAGTTTGGGAACGAGAGTCCTGCCAAGGGCAGGCTCAGGTGGGCTGAGACAGGTGTCCAGGATAGGCTGCTGCCCCATGTTCTGGAACCCGTTACCTTCTTTAACAGAAATAACATGAAGAAGAAAAGAGGTTAAAATATTGGCTCAATGAAACAGGAGAGAAGAAGAAGAAAAATTCTTAAAAAATTAAAAAAGGAAAGAAACAGCTAGAGATTAATTCCTTATCTTTCCAACTTCCAAGATTTTTCTTATATCAATTGTCATAAAAGGGTAAAGAACAGAAAGCATTAGTCAGAGAAAAGTGATCAGTTAAATTTGCATCTCTATATACTCTCTGTGCTTTGCCATAAAAAGGAGTGCATGGCTGGGTTCTCTACTGGGTCAGGTCTTCAGGGGTAGCCTACTATGCAACTACCAAACATCTGTTTTCCACGTTTCAATTTTGCTTCTTCTTGAGATGTAACTCTTGGTCTCAAAGCTACAGTTACTGTGAATTTGGTTTCCATGTTCATGTGGGACACTGCATGAATGCAACATATATGTATAACAGAAGCAGTGTTTGTAGGCTTTGTTGTTGAAAAGAAATTGAATTCATTTTCTCAAGTGGTAATAAGATCACATGGTGACGTTCAATCCCCTAAGATCTGACTATCTCAATCCTTTTAGTTCACATCTTCATTAATAGTATAAATTTATGTTTAATGAAAAACTATTAGGATCTGGATGAGAAACATCTTAGCTGTCCTGGTATAAACCTGCTTTATGGTCATCAACCTGGAATTAATCACTATCTCATTCACTTTGCAGTATCCCTACTTGGAAAATCAATTTCAAGTTCACCACAATAAAGATCTTTCATCTTGGCTCTCCACAGAACTTTTGAGAATAATAATAGTACGATCTAACAGATTAACACATAAACAGGGAGAATAACTGATTTTCCTTTTTCCTGGCTCCAGAAATACATTGAAAATCAGGTTAAAGTGAAAGTAGCTTGATTGTAATTAGCAACAACAAAAACAAAGAAAAATAACACATAGGGCTGGGCGAGAGCTCAGCCGTCTCAGAGCCTACCTGGCAAGCACAAGGACCTGGGTTTGATCCCGAGTACTGCATGCTATGCTGGACCCCCAAACCTTGGACAAACTGAGCCAGCCACTAAAACTGCATGTATGTTGTATGCTTATAATCCCAGCTCTGCGGAGGCTGAGACGGGAGGATCACTACAATTTGGAGCTGCATAGTGAGACCCCATACTAATTTTTTAAAAGAAGTAATTAATTTATTAAAAATTGTCATATAGATCTGCACAGCAGGCAGAATGCACATATATGTGAAGAAAAATGTCATACATTTGTGGGGGGGTCAAGGGAGCAGGGAATATTGGCAAGGAACCATTTGGAAAGGGAAATGAATAGGTTTGATTCCAGAAACACATCCTGTGAGTGCAGTCATATGAAGAAAGAAGATGCTAACTTGGATGTATGGCTCTGTAGCTCAAAAGAGAGGGCTAGACTGCAAATAACACATTTGAACTTCTCAGCATAGTGATGGCATCAGAAAAGCTATGGTTACCCAGAAGACAGCGAACGCTCTAGCTTGGAAGGAGAACAGGAACTGATCACTGAAGAAACCAACGCTTAAGTGTTGTAAGAGAAATGAGCCTAGTGAAATAGCAAAAAACAGCCAGGGAAGAAGGGCGGAGGAAGCACAGAGGAACATTGCGGATAGCAAGGAAGGAACTACTTCAAAGAATGAAAAAGTGAAAGTTTGGTCAATATCTGAAGGGAAGTCAAATAAAACATGAGGGAACCTAAAAATGGCTCAAATAACAAGTACAGGGTGAAAACTTGGATTGGAAACTGAAACTGAAGAGAATGACTAAATATAAAGTGAAGTTTCCTTAGTAATATGGTGCTGAGGCCTTTCATTAATTGCTAAAATGTTAATGGTTGTATTTAACATTAAGGGAAACAACATGAAAGGTATACCAGAAGTCTTTTTACTGTCCTCTATAAATTTTAAATTATTCAAAGCTATAAAACTTTAAAATACTATGAAGTAGAAGGCTAAGAGGACGAAATGTCACTAATCCATTCTAATGATCATAAGGTGGATGTGAGATCTCATGTGGAAATATTTTTCCTTATACTTAGAATTTAAGGGAAAACAAGTTTAAATCCACTGGTGAAATGAAAATAAAATTTTAGAACAATTTACAAAGAAATATAAATTTAGGCATTGAGGCAATAGCAGATAGGCAATTTGAAATGTTTGGCTTGGGAAAGACCGAGAGGAAGAGTGCAGGAGGGAGCAGAGAATGTGGATCTAAGGAAGGGAGGAGCTACTCGATAAAGGGAAATGGAAAGCAAGGAAAAATAGAGGAAATTCAGATTTGTTTTAGTAGACAAGAAAGAGGAGAAGAGAAAGCAGCACATGTGGGAGAGGTGGAGGTAAGTTCTAGGCCAGACAGTGTGGCGTGCACAAGAAACCTATCTGAATACTTCTCACAAACATGTCTTTACAAACAAGAAAGGTGGGAGCTAATTAGTATTCTTTATAGAAACTGTAACAGAGCATGACTGTTGTTACATGTAAATCCAAGATTTGCATTAGCTAAATTAGATGAACTTGAAATTAGGCTGCATTTTACCTTGGGGTTTATTTTCAGAATGCCTGATTTAAAATGATGCCCTTGAAATACAACAAACAAGTGAGTTTAAGAAAGACCATTTAACTGCAAAGCCGTATCTAAAGTGAACCTCGGGGAATTAATGTTGGATGACCACACCGCATGCACGCACACGTGCACAAGAGGACATCCAGAGGCTGCTCAAACTTGCGATGGGGATGCTTCTGTCATCTAAATGACATGATGACAGAAAAGGACATTTCAATTGTCCCAGAGGTCCATGATAATATTTCTTTTATCTTTGTCAAATTATTAAATAAATAAGGTGATTTGACAGTGTAAGGGTGAAACCAAGTGAAAGTGTAATGAATACTGAGAATACGCTGGAGTCAGGAAGCGTGGTATAGTTCAGGCTGACAAGAAAACTGCTGCATTTTGATGTCATTTCTGAGTAAATTGTGCTTGTCAAGTGGAGATGATGATTGGCCCATTGAGAAGCTGGAAGCCAGGCCATTATTGGGTGATGTGATGTTTTGCTATGTCAAGTAAATAATCTCTGATGAATGACACAAGAATGAAAGGAAGTAATTGATTACCTCTGATCTTTCTCCCTTGGAAGAAGTTTTATTTGGCTTCCAAAATGGCAAATATTTCCACCTATACAGGCTTGAGATGATAGTGTATATATTTCCAAGGATTTTCATAGGCTTTAGACAGAAACATGTAAATATGCACAAATTTTAGCATACTGAATTTAATGTAACCATCAAAATTCAGCCCACTTTACAAATGTAGATGTAGAGTCATCAAAAGTTTAAGGCACTTGCTCCAGAAGCTAGATTCTGCATGTAGGACTTAACCAATTCAAAAATCAACTCTCTGCAATGCTATTCTGTCCGGACTTTCCCAAATTACACAAGCTTTAAAATGATATATTAAGGACCATCCACCAACCACTACCATGAAGAAGGAAAAGAAAAATCTATTACCTAATACAGGTCACTGAGATGGATGGTTGGATGGATATCTGAAACTGCATATAAATTGTGCCAATGCATGCCTAGCAAAAGGATCTAGTTTTTTTTTTTTCCTTTTATTAGACACCAAAGACCACAGATAGATAAACTGTCCTAAGAAGCAGATGTTGAGAAGTTTCCCCCGAGAATACAGATAATCCTGGATATCAACACAAATAAACTTAATATTGATGGTTGCTTCCAGTTCATAAAAATCTGGATGTTCAGGCCATATCTCAGAACAATTAAATCAGAAGTTCAGAGAGTGGAGCTCAGGTATTGTTATAATTTTCAGGTATTTTGTAAGGCTTCCCAGAAGATTTCACTGCTCGATCAAATTTAAAAGCTGCATTTCCA
This sequence comes from Myocastor coypus, assembly GCA_004027025.1. NCBI lineage: Eukaryota > Metazoa > Chordata > Mammalia > Rodentia > Myocastoridae > Myocastor > Myocastor coypus. The sequence continues at coordinate 3,141 of PVJA010039237.1, read as the reverse complement.
GATTCTTAGAATCTATATTCAGTTGGTTCAAATTTGCCTTAGAAACTAATGCGAGTAGCAGAAGACAGAACAGAATGCTGGATGCGGTAAACTCTTTAAGTCTTAGTTTCAGGTTCACCCAGTTTTCCTAGGAGATTGCTGGAGGGCAGACCTCAAGAACTCAGAAGGGGATGCTGGAAGTGGATCCTCTTCCATCATCGCTCATGGTGGGGTGACTAGACACACGTGGAAGAGTCAAGTGCAATTAGCCAAACAATAAACAGGTGCTCACATAGAAAATCAGATAAACTGAGGAAGGGTGGGCTCAGTTATACTGGGTGGTTTTAATAGCTCTACCTGCAGGAAACAGATTTATAGTTTTGGGTTCACAGGATTAATTAAAAAAAATGGTGGCACAGATACCACCTTTAGAGGTAAAATGCGCTCTCAGGAGTTCATGGAAGGGAAACAAAACTCTCTTGTATTTGATGATGCTCCTCATCCCATAATGCACTCCAAAAACTTGGAATACTATACACTTTATTTACTGAGATGCACTATGGATACTAGTAGTTAACGCATAGACAATTCCACCAAAGGGACACCAAAGCTCATCAGTATCTAAGGTAAAAGTCATTATGCCAAAGTTTGAACATAATTCCCAGTGACTCCATGTTACCATTTTCCACCTTGACATCCTAGCTAGTTTTCTACCTGTTGTTTTCATTGTTTCTGTTTAGATGTCTCTCTCCAAAGCATTCAGGCAGTCATGGGGGTGAATGTTTCTTATTGATTCATAGTCCAGCACTGGAATGATATGTGTGATTGCTACCCTCACCCTGGGCATGTAGCCTAAATAAAGCATAAGGGAGGGAAAGAGGCTTGCTCTTTATGCTCCTCTCTTGCGCTTGTTACTTCCCTGTTTTCCACTGCTATGAAGTGCAGCCCTTTTCCAAGAACCACTCTGCCTTGGAGCCAGCTGAGTATGGACTAAAACCTCTATACACTGTGAAACAAATAAGGCATCCTTTCCCTAATCTTGTGTGTTAGGTATTTTCTTTTCTAGGAACTACAGAACAGTAACTAAGACAACCACCCAAAGAAATCTTCAGCCTCCGACATTTTCTATTCTAGAAAAATATGAGCTCTAACACAGCCAACTTGAAAAAGAGGAAGGTGTCAGGATGTCGCCACACCAGGTGAAGTGGAAAGAAGTTGGGTTTTCACACTGCATATATTAGTGTGCATCTCAAGAACTCAGTGAAGGAGTTGCAAGAACTCCTGGACAGTGAGGGTGGTGGCACATGTGCTCCGTGGTCAACTTTCTTTCAGTAAAATTATCTGGAAACTGTCATTTTTCTTCTACTTTCATCTAGGTCAGAAAAATGACAAACATCTGGGATAGACACTTTTGGGTATCACAGTCCACTGGATAAGGCAGCAGCAGCAGCCGCTCATGTGCAGTGTCACTTGAGAACCCAAGGTAGGAGAGAGGAAGGGGATCTCAGAGCTCATTAACAGGAGAGAAGCTGCAAAGGAAATGGGAGCGTCTGAATAGACAAAGCCCACTTCTGATCAAGTATCTGTGAAGAGTTACCGAGAGGAAAACACACTCAGAAAGCCTCTCCTGTGTCTTGCTATGTCACCTGTCTGCACCACCAGCAAACACAAGCAAAGCAAACGCAGCACCAGGGTAAGCTCCAAATGCATGAGGAGAAAACTCAACTAGCCAACACAACAGGAACTTCTGAAGAGTGGGAAAAAACATCAGAGCCCTCCCTGAACAACAGCTTGCTTACACAACACTATAAAATTTTCATAGAACTTACCAGTGGCAACAGAGCACTCATTCTTTGTGATGCACTATTCTACATGCACATGATAATTTATCAATCATAGCCACAAAGAAAGAAGTGGATACTTTATTCTCATTTTAAAGATGAAGAAACTAATGCACAGAGAAGTTAATGACTCCCTGAAATTCATAGTACTAGGCAGGGATGGTTTCTGGATAGAAATCTGGAAGTTAGTTTGAAGAACTCCACATTTGCTCAGGTAGTCTCCTCAGAGGTTGAGGTGCTTCTATTCAATAAGCATACACCAAGTACTCATTACATAAAGAATTTTCAGGAGACTAGAACAGTAAAACATATATTTCTGCTAGAGAGGTTTATGGAGTGGCTGAATAAAATTAGCAGAGGTTCCCTGATTGTCCAGGAAATTACAATTTTCAACATATAGTTGATATGGTGCAATATACATTTCTCTGGCAGAACCAGAGAAGGTTCAAAACCAGAAAGGAAAGCTAGTATAAATATAGTGAAGAAAAGCAACCCGCCCTTTATCACTGTTGACACTGTGGAAAGCACTTTACCTGCAGAACAGTGCCCTTCACCTTATTTAGAACTCCAGAGACCAAGACACTGAAAATGAAATCACTTACTGCAGACCCACTGTGTCCCTTGGCCCAGCTCCAGGGCTGAGGTCCCTTCCTCTCTTCCATGCACCTGCACTGAACATGTCTTTAAGGTGTGTGAAACTGGAGATAGAAGTCACATGATACTTATGTGTGTCATGCTGAACAACGGAGGCACAAGTTGGAGGATGGCCTGCTGCCAAATTAAAGCATGCAGTGGAATCCAGGCTTTCCTGGAGAGACACAGAGCAAGTGATTCAATTCCACTGAGGCACGGACACCCACAGAATGATTGGTTGGCTCTATCTTTAGGGAAACTAAGTGATGCAGAATCTGGCCTTTCATGGCAATGGGGATGTTAGATGCATATATGAATAGATTTCTATTCTAACTCTATCCAAGTAAGATAGGTTCATTGTTGCTGAGAGAGGGAAAGAAAATGAAAGGCTGTCAGAAAGATGGCAAACAATACAACACAGGCATTCTGAGAGGCTGAAGGAGGAGCACTGTAAATCTGAGCTCAGCCTAAGTGATTCAGAGATTGCTCTCTCAAAATAAATATACAAAAGTGCTGGGAGTGTATTTCAGTGCAAAAGCTCTGGGCTCAATCCTCAGTGGAGGGCACATACATATGTACACCCAGGAAGAGACAGAAAGATAAAGAAGGAGGTGCCCATTACCCAGAATAATAGACAGATGACTATGGACTACTGGTGGGCAGAGGAACAGCCCTGGGAAGCCCACCT
>PVJA010039236.1:0-19189 GCA_004027025.1 Myocastor coypus | reverse complement strand
GTGTCTCAGAAGTCTAGACCCCAAGAAGGCCTCCAGTACAGCTGGGGCCAGGCCTTGCCTCCACTTCTGGGGATTTGTTAGGATTCCCTCCTCTGGACCTGTGTCACCTTCACCCTCAGGCTGGATTCTCTCATGGGAGCAAAATGGCTGTAGCAGTTCTAGGTATCACATGTGTATGTGCGCGTGCACACACATGCACGCGCACGCGCGCGCACACACACACACACACACACACACTGTGCAGGGTAAGAAGAACCTTCTCTTCTCACCATAAGACAGATGCCCTGATCCTATTTAGACTACGTACTCATCCCTGAGCCAGTCAATGAAATGGGTATCAGCCAATGAGTGCCAACCCAGGGAGAAGAAATTGAAAGACTTTCCACAAAGTCTGTGACAATTTCCCCTCTCTAGTGACACCCATCTTCCCCACCCTAGTCCATTCCTCCTTGCTAAGAAGCCTTGTTTTTTCTTTGCCCATGGCACTGGTGAGCCACTGGTCTCAGAAGAGTGCTCTCCTACCTGAGCACTATGAATGAACCTTGACTGGCCCAAAGAGCATGGGAATCTTTCCTTACTCACTAACAATTGGTTCAAGAAGGGCCTTGTGACTCAGTGAGGCACATGCAACGATTTCCTGCTTGTGCCTTCTAGGAAATCTTTTTGCTTTCTTATTACAAAGAGCATACTTGAATGGGAAGCTTCTTTGCCCCTTTACCTGTTTGTTAATCTTTGTACTAAGAATGAGAGCTTGCCACATTTTGAGACTATGAGGCCCCAGTTATGAGCACAAATGCCATCTTCCCAGGATGGCCGAAGAGAGAGATGGAACCAAGGGCTGAACAGCCTCATTAGCCAGCTGTACATATCCTGAACTGACATCTCTTGGTATCTTATTATTGAAGATTAGAAATGCATATTTGTTTAAGCCAAAGGCATTCTTAACTGACACAAAGCCAAGGCACTTTTTTTTTTCTTTCTTTTTTTTTTTTTTTTTTTTTTTTGTACAAAGCAGGATTTGTAAGTATAGATACACTCACTGCCTTGGAGAAACAGCTGAAGTTTTCTTGACTCTCAGATACTTTCTTAGACACATTCTGCCCCAGGGAGACTGGTAAGAAAGCAGATCACCCAAGCCTTTACACTGCCTTGGTGACAGGGAGTGAGGTGGCAGGAGTGCTGGAGCCACAGCTGTGGAGGGCGTGGGGGGAGGGAGCCCTTGCTCCCTGCTCCCAGCAGGGCATCCTGGAGCTGTTCTGGGGCTTGCTTACTTAAGAGCCTATGGGGATGCCAGCCCAAAGCACATTCCCAAATCCAGATACTGCTTCAGCAAAATCTTTCCAAAATTTGAAACTTGCCTCTCTCTTCCTTCAAAGTCATTTCACCTGTAGGATCTCTTCTGGAAAAAATAAGCCAAGGAAAAGGTCACAAAAGCCATTAATATAAACGTTTTCATCAGAGCCACAATACTGTAGTAAAGAAAAACCTGGGCAAGTCTAAATGCCCTATAATAGAGGAAGGATTGAAAAAAATCTATCTGCTCAATGAAATATATTTTTTAATTTATTTTATTTTATGTTATGGCCAGCTCAGCTTGCCCTGGGGGAGAGGCTGGTGCAGTATGTGGTGCTGGGGATTGAACTGCAGTCCCTGTGGTTGCCTAAATTTGCCTAAGGAGGTGCTTTAGATCGCTGAGCCATCTCTCTAGCCCCTCAATGAAATATTATGTGGTTGTGAAAAATAGTATTGACAAGTTCATAATATCACACATACACAGAGAAGGCAGCTGAAGCACTATATATATATATATATGCATATATATATATATATATATATATATATATATATATGGCGTGATCTCAATTGTATAAATATGGCATAGGGAAAAATAAACCAGGAAGGAAAGGAAATATACTAATATGTTAACAGTGATTTTACCTGGTCACAGTTATTATAAATACTTCGTTGGGGAATTTTTCCCGCTGTTCTATATTTTTCCATTTTGCCTGTATGTTCTACTTTTGTGAGCAGAAAGAATAAAATTGACTTTTCTTTTTAAAGCTTCCAGGACCCTCCACTGTGTGAGATCATTGCTGTTGTCTTCCCTCCAGTAAAGCAGGTAATCAAGGACTGCCTGGAGCGGATGACCCCCTCTGCAAAAAAGGCCAAAATGAAAACAGCTTCCAAACCCAGCATATTTGATTAATAGCTTGAAATGCTTTCAACAGGCAAAGAGAGTGGTGGGAAAAGGGGAAGATCAACACCCTATTTTTAAATGATGACGTCAGCTCACAGGAACTAAAGGCAAAAGGAAGTATACACCAATTCGGGCCTTATGCAAATTGATGCAAATGAGGCCAAGTCTGGCTAAGCAACATTTCTGGGTCTTGGTTCTCACCTGGCTCCTGAGCCTCCCTGAGAAGGGAAGGGAGGAGAGGAGACACAATGGTGAGCATCATTCACTGAGTTCCTGCTGCGGGCCCAGCTTGCAAAGCATTTTCACAGCCTGGAGCTCTTCCAACTCCCTCCCTCACTAGGAGGTAGATGTGCCAGGCGTGGTGGTGCACGCCTGTAATCCCAGCACTTGGGAGGCTGAGGCAGGAGGATCGGTGTGAGTTTGAGACCAGCCTGGGTTACAAAAGTGAGCTCAAGGCCAGTCTGAACTGCATAGTGAGACCCTGTCTCAAAAAGAAAAAAAAAAAAAAAAAAGATTATTATCCCCACTCTGTAGACATAGCAAAGAGACCCAGAGAAGTAACCTGTGGGAGGCTGGTCACCCTGGAGTTGGTCGACTCTGGTGACCAAGCAAAGCATCCCTTAAGCATAAGGACATAGGTTTCTGAGGGGCTTCAGGGTTAATCCTTAGAGGAAGGAGAAATGTAGACTACAAGGACCCCTAATGGCCCAAGGTCGGGAATCCCTGACTCCCTGACTGCACCACTGTGAGGCCTCTAGAAATGGTAGAGCTTGGACCTCACCTACCCTCTGCCAGGGTACTGTCTGCTGACACCCCCCTGGCTTGCCATAGGCCCCAATGGGCTCTTTGCTCAAAGGACCTCGTTGTAGCACTCACCGCCTCTCTGACTTCCTAGAGATATGTTTGTTTGTTAATAAGAAAATGTGCTCTGTGGGAGCAGGGAGTTTGGCTTTGGGCTGATCTGTGTTTTTAGCACCTGGTATACTCTTGATGTTCAAGACATATGTGTCAAACAAAGTCACGAACACATAAATGAATCTCCAGTTCCCTAAGACTCAATCTTGGACTATGGCCCATAACAGCAAACACATACTAAGATATACGATTTGTGTAATAAATATTTCTAAGCATATATTTTTGCATTCTTTTCCTCAGTCATTCTTTACATCAACCACTTAAGGCAAGAACATAATCATTCCCGTTAGCTGCACAAATAGAGGCTCCATGGGTCAGGAAAACCACCCAGAATCAGGCAATGTAATCAATAGAGCAGGACTTGGATCAAGCACATCTGTTTCTCAAACCTACTTTCTCTGGGTCAGTTCCACTGAGCAAGAAGGCAAAAGCCATGCCTGCCCTTTTCTCTGCTGTGTTCCCAGAACCCAGCGCCCAGGTTAGCAGTGCACCTGGCAAACGTTAAAGAAATCAGTGGTTCTCAAAGAGAGGTCCATGGGTGATAGAGCAGCATTACTAGGAACATGTTATAAATGGTGACTCTCAGGCCCCACTGCAGATCCCCTGAATCACACCAAAAGTGTGAGAACCCCTGGTAGGCTCCAAACCTATGCCTTAACCCTGTCCAAGGACTGAAGAGAACCTGGTAAAATGTGGACTCATCAAGGGTTCCAGCTGTCCCAACTACTTCCTGGGAGCTATTGAGAGGAAAGTTTTCAGCTTCAATTTGAGGCCTTTGATTTTGGCCTCATCTGGCAGGGAAGACGCCAGCTTGTCAGAGGGAGTGAGCAGGGAGCTGGGAGCGATGGAGTCGGAGCAGGGATCTATTATTAATTACCATGTAACATTGATTAAGAGCCCACAGGGCACCGCAGCTGCAGGAGCTTGGGAAGCCTGCACTCTTGCCTGCAGGGGAAAATGATTAGCAACATTATGAAAGGAAATATTCATCCTGGACTGGCCCTGAGCAAACCCCTCCAGGGGTGGGGAATTTTCTTGTCTCTCAGGATTCTTCCATTCTAGACAGGGAAAGCTGTCTCCTCAGTCTGGGACAGACCAGATAAACCAGCTGACCTGTAACCCACCTGGAGCTGCTGGACAGATTGGCAGGTTGGTAGATCAGAGAGTATAGCTCCAGGGGCCAGCAATGCCCAGTTTGCCCTCTCGAGAAAGTAGTTCAAGGTGGCTGATTTTTTTTTCTAATTTCGTTTTTTGAGAGATAGAGACAATTTGGGTTTGATGTCAAATCTCCCAATTTTTAAATATGGTTAAGACAGATTCTGGGTTGGCAAGTTTTCCAGCTGCTCAACTGCTCTTGTCACATTTAATGCTTTCAACAACCCCATCTCCATCTTCTCCAGGAGGAAGCAGACGCAGAATGGTCATTCACACAGCAAGTTAGTGGAGCCACTAAATTCTGGCTTTCTCCAACAAATCACTCTGTGTTCTCACATGTCCCACCCCTGTACCCCCAAACTATCTCCAAAAGAATCATTTCAGAATGTCTGTGGCGATTGTTCAATCCAAGCTGCAATCTTCTGAGCTGTGTCTCACACCCAGATGCTGCACAGAAAGTCCCAGACAGCACATCTACCCTATACTATGCTTCTCCAGGAAGCTTAGTGCCAAGAAGCCAGTCCTACCCTCTTAGTGGGACTACCCCTGACCTCTGACCTCTGACCTCACATTTCCACAGACTGGCCAACCATTGCTCACTTAGTCTACAGAACTCCTTTTTTTTTTTTTAGTGCCTCTGACTTGCTGGGGTGCCTTAAATAAGTCTCTACCCTTCTTCAAGACTCATTTTGTCTGGACTGGCAAGCTAGCTCAGTGGTCTAAAGCGTCTGCTTAGGCAAGCTTAGGCAACCTCAGGGACCATGGTTCGCTTCTCAGCACTACATGCTGTACCAGCCCCACCTCCAGGGCAGACTGAGCCTGCTGTAACAAAAAATAATTTTTTTTTTTTAAAGAGAATGTTAAAAAAAAAAAAAAGGCCTCAATTTCTCAATATGCAATATGCCAAAGAGGAGCATTTGAACCTCCCTGTCAAATTCCTGACCTCACCAGTCCTATGAACAAGCCATTAGAAAATCACTGGGAAATGCCACACTGAGAAAAAGGACTTCGTGGGTGCTGAGGATGCTAGGGGGTGCAATATACTGGTTACACGCTGTCATGCTATCATGGACCAGCCCCTCCACGTATATTGTTCTGTATAACCCTCAGCCGATCTTATGGAGAAGGCGTTCACACAGGGCTGTTCCACAGAAGCTGAGGCCAAAGTGTGATATGATGATTAGAATATGTCCCCCAAAGGGCCTGTTTTGGAACTACAGTCACTAGCGTAGCAGTGTCAGGATATGAGCCAAAAGGGAGGTGCTTAGATCATGAGTTCCCCACCCTCATGAACAGAGTGATTTGATTATAAAAGGCTTGACACTGCAAATGCTGTCACTTTCTCTCTGTTTCTTCCTCTCTTGCTGTGCCACCTTCTGCCTATTGACAACACAGAAAGAAGACCCTCACCAGATGCTAGACCCTCAGTCTTGTACTCCTGATCTTCCACAAGTGTGAGTGCAATAACCTTCCATTGTTTACAAATGACCTGTCCATGGTATTCTGGTACAAAGGCCGTAATAGATTAAGACACCTAGGGAGAGAGATGAGTGGTGTCCATGCTGTGTCCTCCCTCATGGCCATGCAATGTGAGGCTTGCTGGCTCCTTCTAAATTCTCCCTTTGTAGTTCAAACCACACCACATCCCTGGGGACTGAGCAAGCTGCACTGTTTCCCAGGAAACCATTTGGAATCTTGAGGACTTATTAAGGAGTCCCCAAACTTGGGGTAGAGTTTTCACATTGGTACAGTTGGCCACTGATCCCCAGGGAGATAGGAAGCAGCGCCCATCCCTGCAGGCATGCAAGCTGCATCCATGTTTCAGGAGATGTTGTCGGTGGAATTCCAACACTTGATGGAAGGCAGAAAGGACAAGCTGAAAAGCAAGTAAACAAGAAGTGAGTTAAGAGTTACACATCTTGGCTAGGTTCAGATCCCACTTACTCTGCCCAGTGACCCTGGGTAAGTTACTCAGCTTCTCTTAGCTTAATTTGCCTGGAAAGCAGAAACAATAGTAGTACCTTTTTTCCTGTCTATATTACTGTAAGATTACATAAATTAATACATGTAGGACATTCGAGAGTGCCTGATACACAGTAAATTTATGGTGCTAGTTATTACTTGCAAACTTTTGCTTTTAACTTTGGAGTTGTGTCAGCCAATGAGGATTTCAGTAATGCTACATAAGAAATAGATCAAAGAAAATCTGCCCTAACTCATGCAATGGGGGCTGGGAGCATGGAAGCCCTCTAAGTCAACTCCCTTCCCTCCCAATTTCTTGGAGGGTGACCAATGTTACCATACAGCTCAACATCACCATACCCCTCCACCTCAGAGGCTGGTCCAAGACTCAGATGTTCTTTGCCATTAAAATCCAACCTGCTTAGCCTCCTCCAAAGTAAAGCATTCTGGCTGGGTGTGGTAGCACACACTTGTAAATCCCCAGTACTCAGGAGGCTGAGGCAGGAGTATCACTGTGCATTCACAGTCAGCCTGGCTACCAAGTAAGTTCAAGGCCAGCCTGAACTACATAGTGAAACCCTTTCTCAAAAAGACCAAAAAAAAAAAAAAAAAAAAGCATTCTGCTGCCACATTGAATGAATAGGGAAATTGACACCTATAAAGGAGTGAGTTCTCACTGAAGTTCCTGAGCAGTTAAGAGATGAGTCTTTTCTGGAGTACAGAGGGCATCCTGGCCATTTTCTCATAAATAATAGCAACTGAGTCATGTCCCTGAGGAGACCATTGACTCGCTCTGGATCCAGAAGAACCCTGGACGTCTCCTGAATATCTCCTTCTCAGAGTCTCCCCAGAGTCTTTCTCTGGAAGCTGTGGCAGCGGGGAAGCCCAGGCTCCAGGGAAGTCAGAAAGAAGGAATCAGGTAACAGTGCCAGCAGGGCCAGAAGAGGGGAAGCTGAGGATGGAGGGAGGGAGGGAGGCCAGGCTTCTCAGGCACAGTGAAGCACCACCCACAGAGCAGAGGCCACACCTGGGAGGAGGCATCAGGCATCAGCAGGCCTAGGAGAACCTCCCAGCTGGCCACAACACCCCTTCTTCAGGGCTAGTCAACTGCCCTCCACGATGAGGCCATGTTGAATTTCTGGCAAGATCCAACTGCAGCCTCCCAGCAGAAAGACCTGTGAGACCAGTGCCTTACCACACAGAGGGCTCGTCAGCCTGAGAGGGATTGTCCAAAGCCAGCCAGTGAGTCACACACAGCTGGGACCACCCTTTAGGCATCTGAAGCGTTGCTGTTTCACAGACATGAACTGATCTTGCCCTAATACTTACTATATAGCAGACAACTTGAAGTCCTTCCCATGCCAGAACTATTTTCATTTTCATCAAACCATCCTGGGGAAGGACCACAATCCCCATTTTGCAGATGAAGAAACTGAGGCATAAGGAAGCATAAGAATTCTCCTTCGACCATAGAGCTGGCCTTTGGGGCACTGAGACTCAGGCCCCGCAGCCTCGTTGCACACGCCACATCTTGATCGTCATACTGGTGCTGCTAGAAGACCTTCTCTCCAGAAGGCTGGACATCTATAAGCCCAGGCAAGGGGACATTCAGGGGTAGGAAAGCCCTGTACGCTATAAGGCTGTAGCCAGTGGTTCCTGCATTGCAACCACTCCTAACTTCCTTTGTGACTAGGGGTGACACAGACACTGACCCAGGCAATAAAACTGAGGAAGAAGCCCAGAGACAGTGTTCCTCCACCTTAGAAAGCCCTTGCTTTGTGCCCACTCCTCCCCTGTGTTTCCTACAAGGAACAGGAGTGCAACTCCTGACATGTGACCGTCACTCTGCAACCAACAAACATGAATGGAAATGAAAGGCTACAAGCTGAGCAGCAAAGACAAGTGTGAAGCAGAGTCTGGAGCCCCGTGATATTGGTCATGGTCCCAGCTATACCTCCTTGGACTTCTTGCCATGTAGGACAGTAAAAGCCAATGAGGTTATGCCTCCATGATAGAGTTTCTATCACTTACGGCTGAGTCGGCTCCTAAATTTCTTAATAGCTAGGCTTAGGCAGGACCCTAGAACTGACTGAGCCCCAGTCTGTGATCCCTGTCTGGGATCACCTGGCCTTCCAGGAGCCACAGACCCTCCCTTCTTCTCTCTTCAAAACACTCCAGTGTTAGGCCTGTGCTTTGACCAGGCTGAAAAAAGCTCCTCTGGCCACCCAGTGACCATGTACCAGGACAGTTCCCAGGAGCTCAGTGGAGAATCCTAAGGAATGAATGGAGGAACAGGTCTTGCCATGAGGGTTCCAGGCCCCAAGCCTCCAGCCCACTGACCTACAGGAAGCGCGCTAGTTGCCTACAGTCAACAATCATGTCTTTGTACCTGTGACTGCTAGAAAATTGGAGAGGAAAGTGTCACACTTCCAGTGCTTACAGTGGACAGAGACAGCAGAGTCTCTGTCACTTGAGCTCACAGCCTGGCAGGTGAAGCGCACACTAGCAAGGGAGCAGGAGATACTCTTAACATTACTCACCTTTACCAGGGACTTCACAATTCACACTGCCTGGCTGCACCTCCTCGACAGCTCAAAGCATAGTAGCCTACATCCCCACTTCACAGCCAGGCAATTGGCACTAAGCAAGGAGCTAAGGTAAGTCAGTCCTGAGATCACCCAGCGCTTCCACGAGGCTGCCAAACTGCACCTGGGCTCGCCCGGCTCCTCCACACCCCAAGGCTGCCCTCTGCCCACCGTACAGCCAAACAGCACCCCCTGTAGTGAAATAAGTTGCTCTGGGTGCTGCCACCCCAGTGAACTGAACAACAGCCTACCTCCAAATGGAGAGCCAGACTGGGACAGACGCTAACAGCTCCACACACCCCCTCACCAGGTTGTGGCCCCATGGCTCCTTAATTATTCATCCTCGCTGAGCTCGGGACTTCAGCTGAGCTTCTGGAGCACAGGGGAGCCCGGGTAATGAATGGGTCCAGACCGGTCGAGAAGTCTATCTACCCACAAATGTTCCCTGCTCCTCCCACATCATCCCCGGCAGGCACTGCAGAGAATGACAGTGAGCCAGGAAGCTTCAAAGACACCAGGGCCCGGCTGTTTGCCGTGTTGATGGCTAAAACCTCCTGGCCCAATTTCCATTTCATCTAGCCTGAGGTCTTTCAGACTCTGCTAAATGGGATGCCAGGCAAGTGGTGAGAGTCAGCGAGGCATGGGCTGAAAAGAAGCTGCTTCAGGGCAGCGATGGGAAGCAGCGCCTGGGAGCCAACGCTAGGGGGTGGAGGAGCTCTCCTCCTCTTCTCCTCCAGGGTGGAATGAGCCAGCGGACCCCTCTCAGATCTTGGCTTTATGGCTGCTGGCTGGGTGCTCCTGGACAAACCACTCGCCTTTTCTGATCAGACGCTTTTATGTAAAATGGAGATTCATCCATTCCACAAATGTGTTTTGGGCTTCTGCTGTGTGCAGCGAGAATAATAATAGTGTGTCGCTGTGGTGCTGGGTGCCTGTGACTGCAGAGACGTGGGGGGCAGGACAAGTCAAGAGGACTACAAGCTTAAGGCAGCCTGAGCAACTCAGTGAGACTGTCTCAAAATAAAAATGAAAAGGGAGGACTGGTGAGATAGCTCAGCAGACTAAGCACCTGCTTTGGCAAGCGCAGGGGGCCACAGTTCAATTCCTGGTACTGCATGCCACACTGGCCCTGCCTCTGGGGCGTGCAGAGTGGTCCACCAAGTCCGGGCATGGTGGCACACACCGGTAATCCTTGCGCTGGGGAGGCTGAAAACAGGAGAATCACTACAAGTCTGATCTGCATAGTAAGACCCCATACCAAATACATAAAATGAAAAAAAAAGGACAGAGTGAGATGCAGTTCAGTGGTAAAGCACACCAACGCTTAATCCCAAGTACTGTGAATTAATAATAATAATAACAATAATAACAACAACAACCTTGCAGGGCTTCTGTAAAGATCAGAGTTAATTTATCAAAACCACTACAATGAGTACTCTATGCAGGACCATTATTATTGCTTTTGTAATTATAAGAGAACTTAGGATACACACACACACAATAGTCCCTCACTATTTCATGGGTCAACTTTCGTGGACTCACTGTTTTGCAGATTTTCAAAAAATATTAATCTAAATTGTTAATGGTGGATTTTCCATTGTATCATGGGATTTTGCAGCATATGCAGTGTATGTATGTACTTCAGTTAATCTTCTCTCATTGCTGGGACAAATACCTGACACTCAAAATAAAGAAAGGAAAGGTTTATTCAGCTCACAGTTACTGGAGGTTTCAGTCCATATTCAGAGGACTCCAAGGCTGAGTGGAACAGGGCAGAGAGCTGCAGTTCATGGTGGCAGAACAGCAACAATGGTGACAAAGGCAATCGACCAACCAGGGCAATAGAGCAACAGAGAGCAACTGAGAGTCTGTTTCTGTCTCTCTTTTATTACATTCAGGCTCTCTGCCTCAGGGCATTGCTTTAGACCACACCCATAATCCCAGTGGATCATCAGTCTCAAACTCTAGAAGTCCCTGCCCCATAACTGTACCAGGCTTTAGGGCTGTGGTTCTCAACCTTTCTAATGCCATGACCCTGAAATACAGTTCCTCATGTTGCAGTGACCCCAAACCAAAAACTAATTTTGGTGGCTACTTCAAAACTGTAATTTTGCTACAGTTATGATTTGGAATCTAAATACCTGATATGCATTATGTATTCTCATTGCTACAAATCAAACATAATTTAAACATAGTGATTAATCACAAAACAATATTTAATTATATGTTGAGAAATATTTATTACTAATTCCAATAAATAACATTTCACCATGGCATAGCATGGGTTTAAATATGTATTTTCCAGTGGCTTTAGGTGACCCCTGTGTTTTGGTCACGACCCACAGGTTGAGAGCCACTACTTTAGGGGGACAGTTAGACACAAACCATAACACTATGTTGTTAAAATTACATAGGGTTTAGAAAATGCTTAAAAACATTAGAAGTGTTTTTAAAAGTGTGGGAAACGTTCACAAGAATGTAGGAAGGGCTTATAAAGCCTTAAAATATATATATATATATATATATATATATATATATATATATATATATATGTATATATATATATACTAAAATAAATATAATGTGACTACTTTGCTGAAATTCATACAGTCACTTTCACTTATTGTGGGAGTATCTGGAACATAACCTCTGTGGTAAGTGAGGGACCACTTATTAAAACAAATTACTTATAATAATTTATATTATAAATGTACTATAAATTACTTTTAATTTATAATATTAATTAATAGATTATTGGTAATAACTTTTATATATTTAGTACAGGGTCTACAGAGTCTCACTGCACAGATCAGGCTCATAGTGACCCTACTGTTTTCAGCCTCCCAAGCTCTGGGATTACAGGCGCATGCCACCATGCCCAGTCTTAGTCACCATCTCAGTAAGCCTAAGAGGGGGCAGCACCGCATTCGGGGGATCAAGCCTGGGTCCCTGTAGGTGCATTAGTCTGCTGAACTACCTGGCAGGCCCCAATAATTTTAATGATAATAATATAAAATTCCTTTCTGGGGCCCGGCAGGATGGTTCAAGGGTCTGAAGCGCCTGCTTAGGAAAGCTTAGGCGGCTGCAGGGACCGCGGTTCGATCCCTGGCACCACATGCTGCGCCGGCCTTGCCCTCAGGGCAATCTGAGCCGGCCATAAAAATAAATAAACAAACAAGCAAAAGTTCTGAAACAAGAAAAAAATTAAATTAAATTAAATATAAATAAATAAAATTCCTTTCTGCCACTCACCCTATAGGGTCATTGCTCCATCTATAGAAAAGGCCCCGTTCAGATACATCAGATACATTCATATACACACACTGGCCAATGTGAATAATTTACTTCCTTCGTTACAGTGGCTTTTCACTTTATTTTCCCCAGTCTGTCTTATTCTCCTCCCCTCAGTTATAACCTAGTTTGCCCTAGCTTCCTACAAGGAACAGGAGGTGCAAGGACCAATAAAGGTTTTTGCCAGCCCCTCACTCACCCATTCGTTTATTTACTCAACAAAAAGTCAGAATCCAATGTCGGGCCTGGCTCTGTTCTGGGAATGGGGAAATGGCTGTGATCAAGACAGACACTCTGCCCATGTCCAGTCTATGTCCTAGCAGGGAAGACAGACACAAAGAATGTCCTGTGGCAATTCCCCTTCCTGCAGGGATGTGTTAGAAGATCCCCATCAGATCCTGAGACCGCCCTGGTCCCCAGCCCTACCTGTAAATTAGGCATAGTAGGGCTGGTGAGATAGGCTGGGCATGGTGGCACATGCCTGTAATCCCAGCACTTGGGAGGTTGAGGTAGGAGTATTGGTGTGAGTTCGAGACCAGCCTCTGCTACAAAAGTGAGCTCAAGGCCAGCCTAAACTATATAGCGAGACCCATTCTCAAAAAAAAAAAAAAAAAAGCAAAACAGAACAATTATAGCAATATACCATAATGAATGGAGTCTCCCCTGTGCCACACTCATCCTGTGATGATGTGACAGAATCCAGGGAGGTGAGTGACAGACATCATAGCATCAGGCTGCTGCGGATAATCCAACTATACAGGACAAGGATCACGGAGTCATGGCAAGAGTGGTTGATCCCAAGTAAATGAGACCAAAGAAAGCAGAACTGCAGACAAGGTCAAGTGAGGGACAACTGTACACACTAGTAGGAAGTGACATTAGAAGAGAGAGGACTATGTCAGATTGGCAAGTGCTCTTCTCCTCACTGAGGTGGACATTTTGGTAGAGACCTGAATGTGATGGAAAAGGAAGTCCTGGAGCATTCTGGGGAAGACAGCTTCATGCAGGGAATACTGAGGGCCAAGGCTGAAGGTGGAAGGAAGGCTGGCATAGGAAGGGGACTTCAAGAGCAGTCTGCCCAGCTTCCACAGTGGGAGGAAGCACAAGGCACCATCGACCCTTCAAAGCCTTGAATGCCTAGGAGTGCTCCAAGTGGGATATGGCAGGTTCCAGCTGCACCTTGAAAAATTAAGAGAATGAAGATCAAAGAGGGAAGGTGATGTCTTAAGGTCATACAGCCAGTGATGACTTGGCCTAGACCCCACACCCAGCTTTGGCCAGTATTGCTTCCACTAACACAGCCATTGCCTTCTGGGTGCAAGGTGAAGCAGTTCATGCAGATCCAGGAGCTGTTCAGGGTCAGAGTAGAGAGGGGCAGAAATATGAAGCCTCCTCCACCCCCAGCCATGCTGTCCTCCTGCTCAGAGAACTGCAGGAACCAGATAACAGCCTCCATCCAGGCTCGGCATCTGGGAACCATGGTTACGGCTGCTGCTTGATTGGCAGGGGGTCCAGATGCATTCAAGCCACCCCCTGGCACCTAGAGGTTGTATGAGAAGCAAAGCACGAGCCAGGGAACATGCTGGGGGTCACCAGTCACCCCTGGATACTACCCGATAACTCTCCCCCTCCCAAACTGATCATCCGGGCAACACGCACCACCGCGAAATCCTTTTTAGAGCTCTGAATTAAAAATAAATTTGCAAGCACATAACCAGATGTTACATGGGGAAAAGATAAATAACTCAGCCTGTCAAGGAACTGCCTCATCTCAGTCAACCCTCTCTCTTTCACAAGGTTTTAATTTTTAATTTCACAGCGGTAACTATAGCAACCTGCAAAAATAATATATTCCAAAGCAAAACAACTTTCTTGGCTTGAGCTTAGCATCTTCATGTTCCCTCTTTCCCTCCTCTCTACCAACTTCATACAGGTCTGTGCCCAGAGTTGGTAAGCATCCACAGCTTTGGGCTCATTCATTCATTCATTCATTCATTCATATCCAAATATCCTTTGGCACCCAAGTACACAGAACTCCCAACTTCAGGGAATGGGACACTGAACAGTGTATTCAACCTGAGGGACACCATGCTATGCTGAGCTGCTTGGTTCCCAAAATTTGAGACTAGGTAAGTCTGTGTAGTGAGGACCTCTACTTATTGAGGCCTAATTTGTGCCCAGGTTAATTCTGGGTTAATTCTAATATCCTTTAAGAATATCACAGTCTTGTGTGGGAGAGGGCATAAACACATAATACAGTCAAGGAAGACTTGGATGAAAGACATAAATGATACACAAAAGAAGAGGAGGTTGTCATTTTCTAAAGGTGGTCCAGGAAGGCATCTGAGAGGAGGTGACTTCTGAGATGAGTGCTGCTATATAAGTAGGAGCTTTCAGAATGAATCAGATAGGAAAGGTATACCAGACAGATAGAATGGCACACACAGTCAGAGAAGTGTGACAGCTGGTAAGGCCTAGGCCTAGGAGAAGGGATGTGCCTCGGTAGGGGGCCAGAGAGCTGAAGGCGAAAAGAACCACAGTGGAAGGACATCCTGAGAATGATCCCTGGGAGGGGACACACACACACACACACACACACACACACACACACACACACAAACACACAGTGGTACATGCAACTGGTTCAGGCAAGTCTTGGGCAATTTGTCCCACTGGAGAGAGATTGAGGCCATCCTGGATCCAGGCTGGCAAAGGGTGCTAAGCGGAACTGACCTAAGACCAAGAGGCCACCCAAATGCAGCTCCAGGGATGGCTGGGCTTGACCATCTCTCCAAATTGAGGAGTCCTGGCCTGTCACAGGTGGCATGTGTCAAGGACAGGCATTGAGTCAGTAAATGAACATCCAAGGACGTGTTGCTACAGAAAGGTGCTATTGACCTTGGGTGAACTTCTTTCTCCTGGCCTTAGTTTCCCCTCCCCTAAGGCATGGTTTGGAGAAGAGCCTGTTGTAGCAGCTCATAAGGATATAATTAAGTGGTGCACAGAGATGCCTACAAGTTACCTGGTGAATATCTCCAACTAGCGTTTTGACAATACTTTCTATGTGTGACACATGCAGAGCCTCAGGAACCCAATGATTATCAAGTAGACACGGTTCCTGCCCTCGTGCCGCCTACAGCCTCGTGGACATGCTGAAGTGCTTTATATAGAATGTTGAAGAAAGCCAGATAAAAAAATTATGCATAAAGCACGATTCTAATTTTGTTTGAACACACACTCACAAAGGCCCGAGGGATATACACTAACATGTAACGGTAGTTAACACGAGATAGTGAAATTGAAGGTGGCTTGCATTTTTACAATTCTTTTCTATGTTTTTTTCTTTCTCTCTTTTTAAAGTGTTCACAGTGGATTGTGTTATTTGAATTGATATTTTTGAAAAGAAAAGCAAACAAGCCTGCTCCTTTCTCTGACTCCCTGCCTAATGCATATCTCATTGGTTTCCTTGGGAACCAGGAGCTCCCCACCCTCAGGCGACACTGATGGGTGCTCTCCAGGGTCTGCTTCCTGGGCCTTTCCCACTGCTGGATGGGGCATGGGCTTCGGGTTCCCATCAGCACACCTGTCCTACTCTATCTAACGGGTGAGCAGGGAGGAATTGCTGAACTCTCTTGGCCTAAGGCCAGAACCCGTGAAGACAGGTCTGCCCGAGGGTCAGAGAGGAGAGACTGGTGTTCACCCTTGACTCTGACTGCAGAGAAAACCTATCCAAGCCTGAGGCTCACTGGGAACAACCTCATTTGTCTATCCACCAAGCTGTGCTCTCTAAACAGCTTTATCTATAATACACTGACATCTTATTCTTCCTGTCTTGGTTCCTGGTCTCCTACTGTTTCTGAAGTTAAGTGGAACAGGAAAAAAAACTTGTATGTTGACCATAAAACTATGTGGCTCACACCAAGCTCCTAAAACTATGCTATTAATCAAATTATATACCAGCCATTTTTCTTGATAGGCTCAACTCTCTTTCTAGTGAGGTCTCTACAGTGGGTTTAATGGTATTATCGGCTTGTGTCCCGTTGTGGGAAAATAGCCCCCCGCCCATACCCTGTGGGCTTCTTGGGGCTTCCATGGGAGCACCCAAGCAGAGGCTATCATCACCCCTTGCAACACCCAAGTGATTTTCTGGAATTTATAAATGGACACACACTTGAGTGTATGTAATATAGGAGAAAAACACCCTCTTCTCTTCAGGAGTCACTGATTCTGGAACATGTGCTTTGGGTCCCCCTTTCAGTGGCCACCTTCCTTACCATGTGCAGGGAGCCTGCTTTTTGGACAAAGTCAAAGAGAGAGCCTTATTGAGTTTCTTTATGCAGTTATTCCTGAAACTGCCTTTCTAGACTAGAGGCAATACATTTTGTTTTTTCTTAAATAATCTGAGTTGGGTTTTTGTCAATTGAAGCTGAAAGAATCCTGGATACCACACTGCAGTGGACATCTAATGGTCAGACAGTTTTGTGGCCTCCCAGACTTCATGTCCACCTCCTAAGAACCCTCATTGCTTAGGTCCTTCACCTCTCCCCCATTGAATTTGTCTGGGGTGAATTTATCATCAGTGCTGAAATCATATGCATACCTCATTCACCACCTGCATCCTCATGCAGACAGGGTAAGAGAGCCAGGAGTCTTGGCTATCTTAGGCCAGCCCCAGAGCTTTCCCATGTTCATCCACATCCTGCTTTTGCACTTCCTCTTCTGAGCAATATAGAATATCCAAGAAAGAGCTGAAGACCCCAAAGAATGTCTGAAGCACTAGATGGAAGGGCCTGAACCTCTGATGACCCCGAGTCATGGGCCCGTATAGAACTGTGACATCAGTGGTAAATAGACATTGAGTGTGTTGGGCCAATGAGATTTGGGGCTGTTGTTACAGCAGTCAGCTGGCCTTCACCAGTATAATAGAGCAACACCTTGGAGAGCTACCCAAAGGCTCTGCTTCTGAGGGAATCTCAGCTTCCTACTCAACCACAAATATTTATTGAGCTCCTGGTCTGTGCTTGCACAACCCCCCTGAGCTTCTCTTTATCCCACACGGCCCACGGCTGCCTCTCTCCGCATCTGTCTTTTCCATATGGACCATCAGTTTCCTAAGAAACGGGTTCTTATCCGTCTTTCTCCTTTGCACCATGTCCTGGCTATCTAGTGAGGTACATAACAAGTACTCATAAACTGGATTTGTGAAGTGACCAGCTGTTCAGTGGAGGCCCACACAGATAAAATGAGCTCAATAGAGTAGCTCAATAATAGGTGAAGCATGGCTTTCAGAGGATGGGTAGATGTTAGCCAGGACTTTTCCTATACCAAACCGTCCAGAATTCAGTTCTCCTTGGTCACCCCAAGGTCCCAGATTCAGTGCAAGTGGAAGGACAATAAACAACAACTTCTCCAAAGAAGCCCCTATCACAAAGGCTCTGAGTGGCAACAGGGGAGGCAGTACTTTAGGAAATAACATTTCCAAGGTTTGCACTGTTCTCTGTGAGAACAGAGGGTGTGGGGAGCCTGGCATGCCTCTGGGGTAAAGCATCCCACTCGCCGAGTCAAGTCTCATCTCAAGAATGGTTAATTCCTTGCACACTGCCCTACTTGCTCCAGCCTGGTTTCACGGACTTGGCCTGAGACTTCTAGGAGAATGCCTGGCTCTGCCTGGGGGGTAGTTGTGCTATATGCTCAAGCACAAGTGTGTTTCATGAGTCCCAAAGCCAGCAGGCACAGGTTCAAATCCTGGGTCTAGTAACTTATCAGCTAAGAAACTTTGGACTCAGCCTCTCTGGGCTTCAGTTCTCTCATCTGCAATGGAGCAATGGATGGTAGTGCCCCCACTAGCGGACTATTCCAAAGATGACCTTGCTTTGGGAACTAAAGGAGTGGGTTTTTTTTTTTTTTTTAACATCTCTGTTTTCTTTCATAGCTACCAACAATTCAACTGATGTAAATGAAAACCCTGAGAGGTTTTCAGTAATTTTTAAGAGTATAAAAGAGTCCTGAGACCAAGAAGTTGGAAGTCACTCCTGCATGGCAACTTGGCACAGCCTAGTGCTGGCATTGGCTAACCCCCTGTGCCCTCCCTGAAGGCCCCAGTGGGGACATGGTGACCTGTCCATCTGGCCAGCTTAGACACCTGGCCCAAAAGCCATGAGGGTTCTGGCCTTCCTAACCCCAACAGCTAGCCACCTCAGATCCTGCCAGTCACTACCTTTAACTGAACCATACTCACTCTTCAAGGCCTACTTACCCCTGCATCCCTAGAATGCCTGCTTGGTCACCCCACCCACATGGAGCCCTTGGCCCTCTTGAGCTCACAAAGAACTTGCCTGGCCAGCGAAGCTGATCACCTCTGCATTGGATAAGTTTTTACTGGGGCATCACTAGATGCATGTGGCTCCTGGCTTTGCATTCAGCATAGATCCAAACTGTGTGACCCTAGGCAAGCCACCTGCCCTCTCTGAGCCCCTTCCTCATCTGCAAAGTAGGGCAGCTATAGGAGGAAGGCTCGCCTCTGCATTAGTTTCCAAGGGCTGCTGTGACACAGTACCACAGGCTGCAGCCACAGCAACGATTTTTCACAGTTCTCACAGATAGGATCAGGTATCAGTGGACTTCCTTCCTGCTTAACCTTACTCCCCAGTTTATAGATAGCTGTCTTTTCCCTGTGTCTTTTTGCAGTCTTTTGCCTGTGTCCTAATTCCTTTTTTTTTTTTTTTTACTTTTTTGGAAATTTTTTATGAGAAAAAAAAATTCCTCTTTTTCAAATATGGACAAGATACTGGATTAAGGTCCATCTTTGTGACCTCATTGTAAGCTACTACCTCTTTAAAGACCCTAGCTTTGAGCTAGATTGGTGAGATGAGCTTTAGGAGGCTCAGATTCAATAGCCTCCAACGTCACAAGCTTCACTGGTGGCACACTGCAGTTGCAAAACCTTTGATTGTATATGTATCTGCTTCCTCTTAGTCCAAAGGGAAGTATATTCTTTCCTGTTTTTCTTTCTTTCTTTCTTTCTTTTTTCTATGCAACATTAATAGGGAGGTGGGTCATGCCCACACACTGCACTCTATAGAAT
>PVJA010039235.1:7102-19398 GCA_004027025.1 Myocastor coypus | reverse complement strand
TATGTGTGTGTGTGTGTGTGTGTGTGTGTGTGTGTGTGTGTGTGTGTGTAGCACCCAAACATAGAGACTTAGTATAATTGTGCATGTGGAAGACCCAGGATAGAACAAGAAGGAAAGAGGGAAAGGAAGAGCAGCTTGCTTCTGTTTGTTCAGAGCAACCTCCGGCTTCCAGCATGGACTCTTCAGCCTCCAGCACCAACCTTCCAACCTGCTGGTTGATGACACCCGGAGCTCCCAGGCATACTTGATCCTTCTGGTCCCCAATGTACAGACAAACTCTGGACACTCATCCCCAGCTGATTCTATGGGAAGCCAGGCCAAGCCTGTCTTGTAGATTCATATATATTCATATGACATGCCTTAAATCTGTTTCTTTACTAAGCACTGACTGATATCCCTATATAACTATTGAAATAAAAAATTAAATATCATACTAAAATCATCTCATTGGAAGGAGAAAAACTATTAAGTAAATAACTTGGGATCAAACCTTTTACTAAATCATAAGATGCTTTCAAGATCAACACATTTATTTTAACTCAGAAATAATATATCATCTTTGGTGTGTAGCTTTGATAGAGTTATTACCAAAGGTCTACATCAAAGGTCAGAGGGCAGGGCTGCACCAAATGACAAGCAGAAGGAGAAAGATGTGCTGTCCACCCTGGAGCCCACCCAGAACAAATGCAGGAGACAATATGGTGTAGAAGAAATTGGAAATCACATGCCTGAAATCTCTGAGATAATAGCTTCTGAAGTAAAGAAACAATTACAGAAAAGCATAGACGAAATCAGGTCAGAAATAATGTCTGAAGTAAAAAAAAAAAAAAAATGATAACTATAATGATAGAAGTACTAAGTAAACCTGAAGAAGACACTGATTAAAAAAATATAGGAGAATAGAAAAATGATGGAATCCTTCAATGAGTAATATAGGAAAGTAATAGAATGCATGAAGCAGATTCAAAGTGCTATACAAGAACTTAAAACCTCAATTACAAGCTGGCAAAACCATTCGATTGAAAGTGAAAATATTCAGACCTTCAAGACACCATTGCAGCTAGTGAAAAGGTAAGAAAAGATTTCTTTAAAAGAACTAGGATGTAGAAAGTAATAATTCAACATCTGCAAAATGCAGGAAGATGAACAACATAAGACTAATAGGCATCAATGAGAAAGAAGGTGTATGTACAAATTGTATAAAAAGGATATGGGCAGAAGTAATAGCAGAAAACTTCTGAAATACAGGAAAACAATCGGACACTCAGGTAACTGAAGCATATAAAACTCCAAATCACATTAACCCAATTAAAACCACACCCAGCCATATAATAATCAACATTCCAGAAATTCAGCACAAGAATGGTATACTAAAAGCTACTAGAGAAAAGAAACAGATTACATTTAAAGGAAAACTCATCAGAATAACGGCAGATTTCTCTTCATAAACCATCAAGTTTGCATCTCTGACTTACAATCTGCTTATAAGACATGATATGATAATTTCTCCTAGTACTAAAAACTTTGAAAAGATATATATGTATATGTATATGTATACAAGATAGATAGATAGATAGATAGATAGATAGATAGATAGATAGATGACACATATACAGCTACTTTGTCTTAGTTCATCGAGAATAAAAGTTTGTAGCAAGATAGTTTAAACAAGATATCAGGTCTGCACCTTTTCCTCTGGATAACTACTACAAAGACAACAATATGCATGATATTAATTGTAACCATCCTACTAAGTTGTTTTGAAACTGTTTCATTGCTATTTTATCTTTTTTCTCATTAAAGTGAATATAAATAAATAAATAAATTTTTAAAATTAAAAAAAAAAGAAAAGTATGGAGCAAATTACTACAAGTCTTGCAAGAAAACAAATTCCAACCCAGACTGCTATACCTGCAAAACTCTCTTTCAACTATAATGGGAAAGTGAAATACTTCCAGGATAAAGAACAGCTAAAGAATTTCATGATGACAAAGCCAACCCTACACAGTTTACTAAACGATGTTCGAGAGAAGGATCAAAATGACCACAAGTCCGTGAAGGAGAGTAGAGAGAATTCATCAAATAAGGCAAACAATTAAACACAGGAGAAAAAGAGGTAGATAAAAGCAGTCTTTCAACTATTCTTTTATTTAAAGCAGCCGAATATATCTGTTGACATATTCTACAAATGCACTTCTCCTGCACCCTATGGGTCATGATTCTGTATGGGTACACTGGGTGGATATGAAGAAAATAGCAGTAGCTCCATCCCACAAGTGACACCTGGACACCAGTAAGCATCATGGACTCTGTCCATGTCCATGGCACACTAGAAATTTGTACATTATCCTATCCCCAATTGTTAGAAGTTTTGCTCATATGTTTGCCACTCCAGCATTTATGTTATGTTTTATTCTTAGTAATTCTCTACTACCATGGAAACTTTTTCTTAGTTGATATCTTTGTACATATTAACTTACTCAAACACTATGTGAATACTCTGAATTGATTATAGATTCATACAATGATACACAACATAGTGGACTTTCAGTTGAGCTCAAGATTTGATTTGAATTTTGGAACATTATTTTGAAATGTTTGATATAATTTTTAATCAATTAATATTTAATTAATTTTCTGAATATTGTTTAATTATTGTTTTTGTTTTATGATTCATACGGTATCCTTAACTTACAACCTACTTATAAGACATGGTATGATATTTTCTCCTAGTATTAGAAAGTTTAAAAAGGAAAAAAATCTATATATATGTATAATATGTAGATATGTATATGTAATGTATACACAAGAGAGTTAGGCTAGATATAGTGCTACCTTCTCTTAGTTCATTGACAATAAAGTTTGTACTAATATTGTTTAGATAAGCTATCAGGTCTGCATCTTGTCCTCTGAATACCTACTATGAAAATAACAGTATGCATTGTATTAATTTTTGTAACCATCCTAAAAAAATAATATAGCACATGAAAACACAGTTAAAATTCTATGCAATATCAAGCTGTAGTTCATAATTCAAAGGTAAAATGCTTATTAAAAAGTAAAGTTCCATTTATTTGTTGTTTTGCTTGAGACATATCTCCTTCTGTAGTACAGGCTATCCTTGAACTCACTATGTAGCCCAGGGTGGCCTTGAACCCACTAAATCCTGCTGTCTCCACCTCTCACATGCTGGAAATACAGTCATGTGCCCACCACACCCTGAGGTAAGAACTACAAACTTAAAGGCACACACGCGGTGCCCGGGGCCTTCTGCTCTCGCTCCGGCACTGCTCCTCCCCTCTGCTTCTTGGCCAGCATGAGCTGAGCAGCTCGCTCCACCCTGCCCTTGCACTGAGGTGCTGCTGCCCCAGAGCCATCAGACCATGAACCAAACCTTCCGAAACTGTGAGCCACGCTGAGCCTTCCTTCCTTCCAGCTTGGGGTGGTGGGAACTGCATGCCAACAACAGGCAAGCAGACGTCTGACACAGATTTTTTTTTAAATTTAACTCAATTTTATTATATTTCTTTTTATTTATTGTACACAGGACCTAACTACATTATTCAGACTTGTAGTGGTCCTCCTGTCTCAGCCTTTTCAGGGTGGGGATTACAGGTGTGCACCAGCATACCTGATTTCAGGGCCAGCGCGGCACACCAGGGTTCTGGGCCAGGACGGCATGCCAGGAATCAGACTCAGCTCCTTGTGCATAGACCACCAAGCACTCTCTTCAGCCCCATCCAACTTGTATTTTTAAAAGAAAATACAAAAGGAACAACTATTTCACAACTTTTTCAATTAATGTGAAAAGATATACAAGAAATTATTTATACAACTGACCATTAAATAAACAATAAGGTGTTAAATCTTAAAAAATCAAGTAAATATAGAGATGTGTGATGTTTTTCATTTATCAGTTGACAAAAATCAAAAAAGCGGAATATGGTAAAGGCCAGAAATTCCTGACCATTTAAAGTGATCCAGGACCAGTGAGATGGCTCAGCAGGCTAAAGCACCTGCTTGGGCAAGCTTAGGCAACTGTAGGGATGGAGGTTTGATCCCCGGCATGACATGCTGTGGAAGCCCCACTCCCAGAGCAGGCTGAGCTGGCCATAGAAAGAGAGAGAGAGAGAGAGAGAGAGAGAGAGAGAGAGAGAAAGGAAGGAAGGAAGGAAGGAAGGAAGGAAGGAAGGAAGGAAGGAAGGAAGGAAGGAAGGAAAAAAGAAAGAAAGAAAGGTCCAATACATTTTGCAATACCTAAAATTCCTTCCCTTTGAGCCAACAGTTCTACTTTTAGTGATTCTGTACAAATTTACCAAGATAAAAAATAGAATAATCAGTGTATTAGTGTTTATAATCATGAGGGGAACATAAAAAGGAAGAAGGAAGGAAAAGAAAGGGAGGGAGGAAGGAAAGGAGGGAGTTGTGGGGAAGGAGAGCCACAGAGAGCCGCAGAGGAGCACACCTAAAATACTTTCCTATGCATATGTGTGCATGTATGTCACACAGAAACATAAAAGAGCAAATATCACACTTTTAATCATGACTTTCTCTACAAAAGGTAAGAAAGTCTTCGTTAATCATTATTTTTATATGATTTTGTTTTTTGGCCATACAAAACCCTAGCATAAATCATGAACCTATTAGTTTTTAGAATATCAAAATGAGTAAATGACTACTGTCAAACTTAAGAATTTAAAAACAGACAGAAAATAAGAAAGGAGAATGATCACAAAAACTTCTTATACTAAAGTAGTACGTAAAAAATATATAAATAGAAATAAAGTTATCTGTTAAACGTCTGCATCAAACTATGGTACATTCCTCTTAAAATCCTCCCATGGCTACAAAATCCCATAAATCAAGCAGGAGATGCAGTATTTTTCACATAGATATGTGCAACTCATGAAAATTAAATCCTTCTTGATGCCTTAGACATTCTGGTAAACAGTGGCCATTCATGCTCCTTCAGTCTAGAAACTGAGAAGTCATCCCTCTGGAGCCGATCTTAGGCCAGCGGGAGGCACACTTCGCTGACAGATGAGCTTCCCTCCTTTACCCACAAGGGCCTCTCTGGCCATGTTTTTCACAAGCTGAACAGTCGTGAGGGGTGTCAGGCGCGCTGCTCCTTGCACACTCAGCCTCACGTGTCCTGCATTCCCAGTCCTTCCCCTGCTGTCTCTCCTGTCTCCCAGAGGTTGCGCTCCCCATGAAATTCATCCACGTCCACCTACCATCGATTTCTAGGAGAGCACATCACCTCTCCAAGTATCACATTTGAAGACATACACAAATTTCCCTGTTTATCATGCAAACACTAAATGTTGCAACATTTCGCCAAGGTGTTTCCAAAACATGCAGAATTTCAGTTCTGTCATGTTCATCAAAATTTAGTTCTGTTATTATTAGATGAGTCAATTAATT
The DNA here is from genome assembly GCA_004027025.1 of Myocastor coypus. Taxonomy (NCBI): domain Eukaryota; kingdom Metazoa; phylum Chordata; class Mammalia; order Rodentia; family Myocastoridae; genus Myocastor; species Myocastor coypus. The sequence continues at coordinate 13,974 of PVJA010039235.1, read as the reverse complement.
TTCCTGGGATCCAATTATCTAATTTGTAAAACTCATCTTCTCCACAAAAAGCATTTATTTCACTTATGCTATCTTCCAAATGTTTTGCTAAATGCTAGCAAAAAAGAAGATGTGTTATACTCATTAGTATTTAGATGCATAAGTAATTGAATTTTATGATTCAAAATTTTAAATAAAATGACAGCTATTGAAAAGAGTATGGTTGCAGAGGATAGCTAACCTATCCATACTGCTATTCATCAACCTACCAGTGAATATGTATAGTAACCAATACAGATATAAAAGGCTAAATTATTCACTGTGTAATAAGTACTTATCAAGATATAGATAGATAGATAGATAGGCTGGCTCAGCCTGCCCTGGGGGTGGAGCTGGTGCAGCATGTGGTGCCGGGCCTCGAACCGCAGTGCCTGCAATTGTCTATGCTTGCCTAAGCAGGCACTTTAGATCCCTAAGCTATCTCATCAGTCTCATGAAGATTCTTAAGCATAGATAATATTAAGCTTTAAGTATATGATAGAAAAATAAGTCTATATAAAGTGAATATCATGATGAAAGTCTCTGAAAATCTTGTTTATTAAGTGCATAAGAAATGAACCGAGAAAAAAAAAAAAAAAAAAAACAGACCCAGAAATGAAAAACAGAGGAAAAAGTCCAGGAGCAGTATTTGCACCTCTGGGGCTGGAGCTCCACTCGGTTCTATGGTTCCAGAAAACCTTATATTCCAAAATTTGACAGAAGAGGTCTTGTTGAAGCTGTAAAGTCTATGACAATATAATACAATATGCTAGAGTACATTAAAAGAAAATTTTTCACAATTTCATAAAGTAAGATCAATTCTATATAGATGAAATCTATAAATATAATTTCATCCAAGCAGCTCTGGATTGCTGCTTTTATTCTTAGACAATGTGTTTTAGGAAAAAAAAAAAAATCCTATCTGAAAATATCCAAAAATGGCCAAGATTATACAAAACTAAGAAAAACTTCTGGGGAAGAAAATAACTTCTCATCTTCAATTTTTAAACAGCTGTCATGTTAGAAAAAAAGTTGATCTAGACAGTGTAACTAAATCCTATGGACTTATGATATATCTATAATCTGTAAGAATGCAATAGAGAGCTAAGTTCCAGCTTAATATATAAACAGAACCTGACAAAATTTAGTGATTTGAGAAGGAAAAAGTATTTTTGGCCATTGAACTTCAAGAGGATAAAAGCACACTAGCACACTTCTTCAAAAACAGATGCTAGTCTTTGCATATGAGAAGAACAAAATTGTACCATAAGAGAACTAGAAAACCAGACAAAAATGTGCAAGAGTTGGGTTTAGACACCGGAGATAGGCAGTAGCAGACTGCCTCAAGAAGAGATAAGGAGAGCACTGATCTGAGATGAGATGAGGCTGAGATGCGTTGTATCTGCATACCTTTTCCTCCAGACCATGGTGTAGGAAAAAACTGGAGCACAACGCAATGGTCTTACTGGTTTTGGAAGACAGAGATGGAAATTAGAGATGATGAGATAGCTGGACAGGTGTAAGACCGAGCAGAGAAAAAGAAACTTTCCATACAAGGAAGAAGCTCCAGGGACACGCATTTACACAATTAAATAATTACTAAGATGCATGCATGAGACTGAAATTATGAGACAAGATATTGCAAAACAGGATAGTTCCCCCAAACTCACACCAGGCTGGAGGTATTCAGGTTCCACGATGGCAAAGCAAAATATTCATCAAATACCCTGAGCGCATAGAGAAACCCCAGCATAGCTGCAAGGACACCCTAGTTCCATATTAAAGCTTGCTTATTGCAAAGGCTAATTTAGATCCACACCAAATGAAATTTATAAATTAGTTTCAAGAGGATCAGGCTGAGTAAGAGTAATTTAATTTTCTGCCGAAATAGAAATCAACAGTCTTTCAGAGAAAAACACAGAGCACCAATTCTCAGCCACATAACAGTGGTGGTACTCAATGCTATATTTGTCAAGAAGAAGAAAAAATACGACATAACCATGAGAAAAACCAATAAAAGGAAACTCACCGTGAAATATTAGAGAAGATGAAAGTTGCAGATAAGAACTTCTAAGTATCTTTCGCAACAGTGAAAGAAAATATATGTAATGATAAGAAATGTGAGACATAAATTAGAACAAATATTTGGCAAGCTCAAATATGTATAAAATAGATATTAAAGAGCTAAATAAACAGAGGCATACCCTCACTAAGGATTTAAAACTCAAGAATGGTGCCATACCAGTTATCCTCGGTTGAGACTATGAATATGAAACCAAGTCTCAAGACACTGTGTAAAATATATATGACATCTCTAAAATCTGTAAGATAAGGCAAATAAAACTAAGAGTTAAAGCAATATTAAACCAGAACAAAATTAAAGATTTACACTGTCTGGTTCTAAGAGAATAGCTCTGTCACTTTAGATATCTGGAGATTGTAGAATTCTCATAAAATTAGATTTATAGATTAATGGAAACAAAGACACAAAAAATGGACTCATACAAATATAACCAAGCAATTTTAATCAACTTAACACAGTGGGAAAAGAGTAGTGTTTTCCACACATTTTGCTGAAAACACGGCGTGAGGAAAAGACAACTTCATCCTTTAAGTCATACATCATACCCAAAGTTCAATATGCAATAAACCATAGACCTACTAAAATTTTAGAATGGCTGGAATAAAATATAGGACAAAGCTCTTGTGATAATGAGAAAGATGAATATCATTTAAGAAAAAAATAATGTTTCAGACAAGAAACATTAAAAATTTCTAATGTTCAACATTTATTTAAAAATAAGAAAAGCCCAAGAATAGAAAAAATGTACACATATTTAAATAGACTATAAATATATTTAAATTGGGAAAATATATGTAACTATATATTCAAAGAACTGCCATAATTTATTTAGGCAAATAAACTTACTGAGATAGGCAGTAGGAACAAACATTTCAAATGAAGAATATACATAAAATAAATTATGGGTAGTGAAAAGATATTTCTAAATAATAATCATGGAAATAAAAATTCATCTTGATGAAATGCTTCTATAAATCTGGTAGAATAGCGAAATGAAAAGCCTATCGTGTGTCGATGTGTATGTAGTTACTCCAATACACATATATTATCATTTCAAAAGAAAATCATTCTAGTTTAGCAAATAACTGGCCATATTTTATAAATAGAAACATATACTTAACTGTAGTTAAGTATTTCACTGATAGCTATTTACTGAACAGAAATAAAAACGTATCATAAAATGATGTGTGATTTTTATGCTAACCAAAAACAATCGAATTATTAACATCTAAATAGCATTCCTAAATATGCTATTCACTCAAAGGAATAATTTTCAGAATAAAAAGTAACAAAATGCCAATTCACATAAATCATGAAGCATTCCGTCATCACGCCTATCGAAAGAGTTGGAACATGGAACATACATTCACGATAGAACACAGCGTCTGTGGTCCGACCCTGATTACTGTCACCGCTGGGCCTAGATGTCCTCCTCACTGTGTGATGCTGGGTGAGGGAGTCTAAAAATGGACTGAACATGTGTAATCACTAAATTAATCCACGGCGTGGCTTAGCAGAGTTGAATGCCAATTTAATTCTCCTTTTAAACATTTTGTTTAGGTATTATATTTATGTGGGAAAAATGCTTTACCAATATTAAGGTAGGAATTTAAAAAAACGAAATCCAAAAGCAGCCTGCCATGTGATTAATTTTTTTATGTATTTGGTACAGGGTTTACAAGATCTATGGGGTCGCACTACATAGCTTGGACTCATAGTGATTCTCCTGTTTTCAGCCTCCCAAGTGCTGCAATTATAGGCATGCACCACCAGGCCCAGTCTCAATCACCATCTCAGTGCGCCCTGGGGGTGGGGCAGGCATATCACAGCTGGGGATCGAACCCCCCCCCCACCCAGCCACTGTGCTCAGCCTAAGCAGGCGCTTTAGTCCACTGAGCTATCTGGCTGGCTCTGTGTGTGATTGTTAATGAGTAACAGACTAGTACTGATAATTAATTAATCTTGTATTAGTGTAACCAAAAATGCCCACCCTCCCTCTCCCCTCCCCCCAGTATGCTTCAGTTTCTTAGTTGCCAGGGTAACGGATCCAGTTGCTTCTGTCTCTGAGAAGCAGCTGGCATAGCCAGTCACTGTGATCCATAGCACACCACTCTGCCTCTGCTCTTCCTCTTGCTTATCATAAGCATATCAGCCCTAGGTGACCAGAGATCAGGGCCTGATACTCTGGGAATGATCCTGGTCAGTGAGACCAGCAGCGTAAAGAGATCTGCCTCTAAGTGCTACGTTCATTTCTACTTCTCAGTGAGGTTTATTTTACTTTTTGCCTGTAATGGTTGTGTAACAAAGTACCATTTAATATTCTCACTTTAGATAGTAGAGCTCAAAAACCTACAATTAAATATTTTGTGTACAAAAAGAAATATTACTATTAATGTATTTGGTTATGGCAGGGTCTCTCTACGCGGCTCAGACTCATGGTGATCCTCTTGCCTTCAGTCTTTCCAATGCTAGGATTATAGCATGCGCCACTAGGCCTGGACTCAGGCCGGCTCAGCATGCCCTGGGGCGGGGCCAGTGCAGCATGTGGTGCCAGGGACTGAACCACACTCCTTGTGCTTGCCTAAGCAGGCTCTTGAGTCCACTGAGCTATCTCACAGACCCAAGAAATATTATTAACCATTTTACATATCTAGCAGTACCAAAATAAACTTTTTTATTATTTTCTAATCATTTTTATTCATTTATTTGGTACAGGGTCTCACTATGCAGCTCAAACTCATGGAGATCCTCCTGTCTCACCCCTCTCAGCGCTGGGATTATAGGTGTGCACCACCACATCCAGGTTCAGTGGCTGGCTCGGCACACAGTATCAGGGCTCAAACCCGCTCCTTGCACTTTCCCGGCAGGCACTTAGACTGCTCAGCTACCTCCCCAGCCCTTAAACTAAACTCTTAACGCAAGACATACTGACAAAATATCCCATTCCTTTTACCTTTATATGATAATATCAAATGTGGATTTCCTGCTCTAAACTGACAAGAAATACAATACGTGCCAACACCCAGAAATCCTAAAAATGCATCACAGCTTATTGTCTTCAGCCTGTTGATGACACTAACATGTAAGTAGCTTCTTTTTTTTTGAAACAGGGTCTCACTGTGCAGTTCAGGCTGGCCTTGAGCTCACTTTTGTAGCCCAGGCTGGTCTCGAACTCACAACGATCCTCCTGCCTCAGCCTCCCAAGTGCTGGGATTACAGGCGTGAGCCACCACGCCCGGCTGTAAGTAGCTTCTTAAATATGCTGGAAAAGGCCTTCGGGTATGTTTGTCTTCATTTTTGTAATAAATTTGAAAAGAGAAAAGATAGAGAAAGTGCTGTGTATAGCAACATAATTCTGCAGTTCCACGATGAGGCTGACAACACTGTTCAGTGCTAATGGCCGACTGCATCTGAGGAGAATCTGTGGGCAGGCAGCATCTCAGCTGGGACTGTTCTTCTTTATCAGCAACTCTAATACAAATGTTGTTATACTTACAGAATACCAGCGGGGCAGGAAGTGCAAGAAATACAACACATGGTTTGCTGGGGCCTGAAGTCGTCAAACAAACGTGAAACAGATGTGACTATTTCAGCGTAGATTTTAACTGCTCCTACAGAGCATGGGAGTGGGAATTTTATTACAAATAATTCACGTGGAAAAGTCTCAATGGATTCAGCTTACAAAGGGCTTCGGAAAGAAGGTCCAAGTATCTCACTTTCATTGGAATCCAAACTCGTTACTTGGTTTTCTCCATGTGCTCCGTGAACCCCAGAGTGCCGTTTGCCCAAAAGGATGAGGTCGCCCCAAAAGGCTTTGGGAAATTGCTCACGGTGCCAACATTGACAAGCGCAACTCGGCATTCTTCAGGCACTCTTGGAAAATGTTTGCTTCCCCTGAGTGCCTCAGCTGGAATGAAAGGCGAGATCCTGGGGACGCCTCCGGCAGAATACTACATGCAAATTAGAAAGGCTGATACATGGAACATGTTTCGCTTTGAAAAATACACTTAAGGCATCAGGTTGAGCTTCCAAGAGGCAGAGCCTCTGGCGGAACTGGAAGTATCAGAGATTTCTATGGAGACACATCTGCAGCGTACACAGGGGAGGTGGGGAGAAATCAGCAGCAGAGTGGAAGGCGCAACGCCACCCGGGCTCCCGCTGGGAGCAGGAGGCAAAGAAGGACTGCTCAGGCAAGCCTCGGGCCCCAGGACAAAACGAGCTTCCAGCAGGGCAGCTGTGTTCTGCCACAGATTGGGAACGGGCTGGGGACAGGGTGTCCTGGCCTCTGCGCCCCCTGAATCCCGAGGTCCTGCCCAACAATCTGTGCCCCAAGTCCATGGCCAGGGCCCCTGATGGTCAGCAGAGCTGTGTTCAGTGTCACTGAAGAGCTCTACTGTGGAGAAAGGGCTACGCTTCCTCTACGTAAGCTCAAAAGACAGAAGGACGACAACAACAAACAAGTTACAGTCAAATTGCATCAAAATAAAAAGAATTTTTAATCCCTGGAGCTCTAAAACACGTGCGCTCCTGCACCAGTCCACTAAACTCATGATGCATATTGCGTCAAAAGGCAGATGGGAAGCGAAGAAACCATTCCTCACCCAGAAATCTAATGAGAACAGGATTCCAAGAGGCCCGGGCAGGAAACAGGGCTTCAGGCATGCTCCAATGATGATAAAGACACTGAGTTAGGAAGCGTGACTTTACTGTCTCAGGGGAGAGCAGTAAAGAATGTATTAAAAATCCTTTGCTTTTTAGCGATGGGAGTTGA
>PVJA010039234.1:0-19241 GCA_004027025.1 Myocastor coypus | reverse complement strand
CTCATAGTTATCTCCTGCCTCAGCCTGTGTGCTGAAACTATAGGTGTGTGCCACCATGCCTGGCTAGGAGCTGCTAACTTCACGGCAGCTGGGTAGCAGCATATGGACAAAGAGTGCTGAGGAGGAGCCAGGGACCAGACTCGACCTAGGGGTGCATTGTACTAATCACTCAAGGCAGCTGCTTCAAGAAAATCAAAATTAACTGTCACTGTTGGGCATAGCAGCACATGCTTGTGGTTCCAGTACTCTGGGAGGCTGAAGCAGAAGGATTGAAAATTCCGAGTCCAGCCTGGGGAATTAGGCCATTTACTGAGGCCCAGGGGCAACATAAGAAAGGGTTGGTTGGGGATGTAGGTTAGTGGGAAAACCCTAGGTTCAATCCCCAGTACGGGAAGGTTAATTATCACAGTTTCCATTTCAGGTAGGTACATACGGTGAGTCATAAGGGGCAGAGAGGGCATTCAGTAGGTACATTCTGGGCACTGCGTGGTTAGTGAGGTGATAGGCTGCTGCTATCACGGACCCACGTGTCAGGGAGAACGCACCTACCAGTGGGTGACTCTGGATGCAGGCAGGTGCCAGATATGCCGAGGTGCAGTACTGGTGCAGTCTATTCAGTGCAGGAAAAGGGACAGCTGTCTGCCCTCTCCAGTCTTCTGTTCCCATTGGGAGTGCCCCACCCCAATGTACACTGAACCTCAATAGCAGCTCTCTGAGGAAAGCAGATGCTTATGTATCTGCAGTGCCATGAGTATGAAAAACACAAATGTCCCCTGTGGTGCGATGGACACTGCGGAATGTGGTGCTGCCTGACAGCCTGGAATCACCTGACAAGTACACAGCTTGTCCTCTTGCCTCTGCTAGGCTTAGCACTGAGTTTGGTACAAACTAAAGCTCAGTAAGTAGAACCCTGGGTAGGGAGATGACTGAATGCTCACGCTGGTGATGCCACCTCTGTCTGACTTCCTTGGCAGTTCCGGGTGCTCTTTGCCAACCTGGTGGCTTTGTTCTGGTACGCCTACCTGGCCTCTCTGGGGCAGTGACATGCCTGACGAGGAGGACATTGGACACACAGCGGATGGGGCTGGGAAGCCCCCACCAGAGGGAGAGCTAAGACAAATACAGGCAGCATTCTGCCTGGTGCTAAATTACATATGATTCACAGTGCATCAAAATGACAGCTGGACAAACGGAAGCCTCGGGTGTCTCAATCTCGAGTGGAGAAGCAGCTGCCACCTCACGACAGAGCTGGCACTTGGTGCTGCCTTGAGCCCACAAGAGTCTCAATAAACTGTGCTGGAGCCACCTCCTTGGATTTCTGAGGAGTTTCCAATGGTTGGGAGAAACATAGCCAAGAGTGTTCCTTTTTTGTGTATGAATTGTGGTAAAATAATAGTCTGGCTTTAGTACAGTCACAGTCCTATGTGGCCATTGCCACCACCCACTCTAAGGCTTCATCTCTTGCAGATACAGCCGCTCCCTTTCCCTTTTGTTGGCTCCTAACTCCATCTCACTCTGTCTCCCTGAATTTGAGCCTAGCCATCTCACATGAGGACTCACACAGTATTTGCCCTTTTATGATTGCTTTATTTTATTCAGAGGAATACCTGCCAGGGTTTGAATGCAGACACCAGGTATAGTATTAAACGGTAATAAAAAATGCTGGGAGTGTAGCTCAGCGGTAGTGTGCCTCTCTGAGTTTGGTCCCTAGTAATGTAAAAATTAATTAAATTTAATAAGAAGAACTGGGGGGAAGCCGGGCGTGGTGGCTTACGCCTGTAATCCCAGCACTCAGGAGGCTGAGGCAGGAGGATTGGTGTGAGTTTCAAGACCAGCCTGGGTTACAAAAGTGAGCTCAAGGCCAGGCTCAACTGCATAGCGAAACCCTGTCTCAAAAAAGACAAAAAAAAAAAAGAACTGGGGGGCTTGGCAGGATGGCTCAGTGGTCTAAAGAGCCTGCTTAGGAAAGCTTGGGTGGCTGCAGGGACCGCAGTTCGATCCCTGGCACCACATGCTGCGCCAGCCCTGCCCTCAGGGCAGACTGAGCCGGCCATAAAAATAAATAAATAAAAGTTCTGAAACAAGAAAAAAAAATAAATAAAAAATAAAAAGAACTGGGGAGCTAGTTCAGTGCCAGAGTGCTTTCACACATTGTGCTAGGCCCTGGGTTCAATTCCCAGTACCACCAACAGAGAAAGAAAAAAAAAATCCTTGGGAAGACTAATTAAGTCACTTACGAATGATTGGTACCCATATAAAAGATGGGTTAGAGAGTTCACTCCCACTGGCCCTTCCTGCCAAGTAAGGACACAGTACCCTACCCCACTGAAGGATTCAGAGCCAGGTGCCACCTTGGAGTCAAGAGATTGGGCCCTCACCAGTGCATACTGGTCTTGGACTTTCCAACCTCCAGAGTGAGAAATAAAGGTCCATTACTCCATTACTTACAAATTACCCACTCTCTGGTATTTTCTGATTGTCAAGGTTCATCAGTATTGTAGCATGTCTCTTTCTTTCTCTCTCTGTCTCTCTCTCTCTCTCTCTCTCTCTCTCTCTCTCTCTATATATATATATATATATATATATATATATATATATATGTAGTGAGGCTGGCACTCAAACCTTCAAATGCCCTTTCTTTTTTTAAATTTTCTTTCTTTTTTTTCTTGTTTCAGAACTTTTGTTTGTTTATTTATTTTTATGGCTGGCTCAGCCTGCCCTGGCGCAGCATGTGGTGCCGGGGATCGAACTGCAATCCCTGCAGCCGTCTGGCGCTTTAGACCACTGAGCCATCCTGCCAGGTCCCTCTTTCTTTCTTTCTTTTTCTTTTTCTTTTTCTTTTTTTTTTTTAAGCGGGATGAGGGTTCAAACTCATGACCTTGCACTTGCCAAGCAGACACTTATGCCACAGAGCTATCTTCCCAGCCCCTGCCCTTTTTTTCTTTTCCTTTTTTCTTTTGTCTTTTTTGAGACAGGGTCTCACTATGCAGCTCAGGCTGGCCTTGAGCTCACTTTGGTAGCCCAGGCTGGTCTTGAACTCATGTGGATCAGCGTCCCAAGTGCTGGGTTTACAGGTGTGTGCCACCACGCCCGGCTGCCCCTCCTTTTCAAGGCTGAACATTGTGTTACCAATTTTATCTTCCCTCCAAGCTCTTATTCTGAAGGCAACAAAGCATGAAATCCATGAACATAGCCGTGGAGAATGAACTGGGTGCATTTTATTTTAGGAAGAAAAAAAAAAAAAGTGCCTGCTAGCCAGGAGGAACTCCAAGGGAGGATGCCCTTATGGCACCCACATCCAGGGGCTTTTATGCAGCCTTTGGGGGCACTTTGGGTCACAGCACAAAAATGAAACACATAATGTGATTGCCATGCCTGCTAGCTCTCTGATGTCAGGAGACCAACTTCCCCTGCGCCCCAGTTTCCTGGGCTCACCTGTTTACTCAGGCCCTCACTCTCAGGGCTTTGTTGCCCCTGTGCCTCCTGGTGTCAACTGCATTGTCCCTTCTCCCACAGTGGACATCTGTGTTCTTCATACCCAAGCATCTGCTTTCTTCCAAGAGCTGCTTTTGAGGTTCTCTGTAGATGGGGGTGGGATAGGTCCTAGTGGGAGGTGAGGTATTTACCAGAGTACCTCAGTGGCTTCCAGGGCCCCACTCACCTGGCAACGGTGGCGCATTAAGGCTCTGGCTCTCAGAAGATTGGATTCACCTGCAGGGATCAGCTAGGTACAGTGGTGCACAATGGCTAGCCACCTGGTCTGGCAGCTGAGGCAGAATTACTTGAACCCTGAAGTCTGAGCCCTGCCCAGATAATGTAGAAACAAGACTTCATCTCTAAAACACAGTCCCGTTTTCGGCTCTAAGAGATCTTCAGAGACAGAACTTCAGAGAATATCACACAACAGCATTACTCGACCCTGCAACGTTGGCTGAAACTGAGGTAAGACCCCTTGGCTAGTAAGAAGCAACCTGGATTCAGAGGCAGCAGACTGAGTTCTTGACCCTCTCAGACTTCAGGGTTATAAAAGATGAGTTCCCGGGCATCTTTGTTTGTTTGTTTTTTTAGTAACGGAATTTTTTTTTTTTTTTTTTTTTTTTTGTACAAGATTTCACTACACAGGTCGGACTCATACTGATCCTACTGTTTTAAGCCTCCCCAGCCCAGGGACTGCAGGCATGCACCATCACATCCAGACTCGGCCTTTGGCTCAGCCGGGCTGGAGCAGCATGCCATACTGGGGATTGGACACCATTTCCCCTGCCCTTGCTGTGTTAGCTTACCAGCAGTAACAGTGAATTGGTATTTCTGTATCTACGGCTTGGCATAGGCCATAGACATTCACTCAGCTCCTTTCACATATTTGGGTGCTGCCAGTCTCCCCTTTGGACATGCAATGATGTAAAAACAGGTGCCTGTAAGCAGTTCAGTGAGTTTGACACTGTCATAAGGAAGTAGTTTTTCTTATCTGGAGTTAGGGTGTCTTGACCAATATTTTAACTATACTTGGAAAATACGAATTCATGAAAAAGTCTAAAAAGCTAAGCATGGTGGTGCAGACCCGTCATCCCGGCACTCTGGAAGGCTGAGGCAGGAGCACTGAAAGTCTGGATTCGTACTGGGCAAACAAGATTTAGGGAGGCCTTGTCTCAAAATCTAAAGGGCTGGGGACGAAGCTCAGCACGAAGGGCCCGGCTTAACCCTAATTCCCGGTGGCAAGCAGGAGCGTGAGGCCTAACAGCCACATCTGTCGGCCGCTCTCTGGTTTCTTTGATTATGGTGAGGTGGATACTGAAGACGCCCCAATAAGCAGTCTGCGAGACTGGGGAGAAAGGGTCTGGCTCCTGGATACTGTAGCGCCTACAGTACCAGTGGTTGAGCTAGGGGCACCGCCGGGAGGTTCCGGGCTGCCTGAACCTGCTCCACGCGCCTAGAGAGCGCCGCAGTCTGCCGGTTCAGCCCCACGCCCTTGACAGCCGCTCGCACTCCTGCCCATTCCCCACGTTACCTTCCTTACAGATCAGCTTACGTAGCAGCTGTCTGCAAGACTGAGAAATCCCAGCGGCCCTCGCGCAGCAAGGGGATAGGGGCGGGACTTCCGTTAGCCAGGAGTGAAGGAGTGAGGAAGCCTGACCCTCGCGGCGTTCCGTCGACCAGACGCACCGGGCGGTATGGCGTTCCGACAGGCGCTGCAGCTTGCGGCCTGCGGGCTGGCTGGGGGCTCGGCGGCCGTGCTCCTCTCTGCGGTGGCGGTGGGCAAGCCGCGCGGCGGTGGGGACGCGGACGCGCGCGCGCCCGAGCTGCCGGCCTGGACCGAGGGCGCTCAGCCAGCACCCAGCCTCTGGGATTCCAACTGGGATAGGTGCGCGGCGTGTCCTGGGGCTGACGGGAGAGTGCTCTGTCCCCAAGGGCCGTGTGCTTGGACGGGCATCCCCTCGAGGGTCCTTGTGATCAGACAGCCTCGTCTGAGGGTCCTTGGGGTCCGTGTGCGCAAAGGCCTGTCCCTCGGGTCCCTGAACTAGGACGAACCTGAGGATCCCCTGGGGAAGGATGGACGGCGCCTCCTCCCAGCCTGGTCCGTGTTCCGGCCGCCGTCTGCTTGTGGATCTGGAGCCTTTGAAATAAGACTCCTGTGGTTACAGGAGGGAGTTTTTAGTTTTACTTAACATCAGTTTCAATAGAAAAACTAAAGCAGTGTAGGCTGTCAGTATGTTTTGAAATGATATGTTTTTAGTATATTGGTAAACCAGCTTCATTGATACGTAACCAGTGTTTGCTTCTTTAGTTGTATCAGGAGCTTCAGTTTCTCTTTAACCTTTTTTTTTTTTTTTTTTTTTTTTTTTTTTTTTTTTTTTTTTTTTTTTTTTTTTTTTGTCTTTTTGAGACAGGGTCTCGCTGTGCAGTTCAGGCTGGCCTTGAGCTCACTTTTGTAGCCCCGGCTGGTCTCGAACTCGCATTGATCCTCCTGCCTCAGCCTCCCAAGTGCTGAGAGTACAGGCGTGCACCATCACGCCCGGCTCTTTTTAACCTTTAAATTTTTTTTTTAAATGAACATTTCTGAATAGCTACATAGAAAAGTTTTAGCAGGGGTCTTTGGTATTCCCACAATTAATTTCCTGTATTAACTTCTTATACCAAATGTGTTTGTCAGATCTAAATTTTCCCCTAGTTCTTAGTCACAGAGTGTTTTTTTTTTTTTTTTTTTTTTTTTTTTTTTTTTTTTTTTTTTTTTTTTTTTTTTTTTTTTTTTTTTTTTTTTTTTTTTTTTTTTGTCTTTTTGAGACAGGGTCTCGCTGTGCAGTTCAGGCTGGTCTTGAGCTCACTTTTGTAGCCCAGGCTGGTCTCGAACTCACATCGATCCTCCTGCCTCAGCCTCCCAAGTGCTGGGATTGCAGGCGTGAGCCACCACGCCCGGCTTCAGTCACAGAGTGTTTTGATTTTTTTTTTTTGCGGGACCAGGGTTCAAACTCACGACCTTGCACTTGCCAGGCAGGCACTTGTGCCACAGAGCAGTCTCCCCAGCCCCCAGAGTGTGTTTTGAGGTTCCTGTCAGCTGGGTTTCTCTTAGACCAAGACTACTGGGCCAGTGTTTCCTGGGAGGTCCCTCAGTTGGAATTTGATGTTTCTTTATTTCTTTTTTTTTTTTGTGGGACCAGGGTTCGAACTCACGACCTTGCACTTGCCCAGCAGGCACTTGTGCCTCGGAGCTATCTCCCCAGCCCCTTTTTTTTTTATTTCTTTTTTAAAATTTATTTATTTATTTATTTATTTTGATGTTCTTTAATAGTTGGACAGATGTCCTCTTCTTTTCTTTAAAAATCAGCACAACTCTGAACTTCCCAGGCCATTTGTTGAATTTTTTTGACAGGATTTCACTGTGTAGTCCAGGCTGATTTTTGAACTCACAGTGTATCCAAACTGGTAGGGATCCTCTTGCCTTAGCCTTCCCAGTGGTAGGATGACAGGTGTGCACCACCATGCCCAGCATCTCAGCCCTTTTTTTTTTTTTTTTTTTTTTTTGTCTTTTTGAGACAGGGTCTCGCTATGCAGTTCAGGCTAGCCTTGAGCTCACTTTTGTAGCCCAGGCTGGTCTCGAACTCGCACCGATCCTCCTGTCTCAGCCTCCCGAGTGCTGGGATTACAGGCATGAGCCACCACGCCCGGCTATCTCAGCCCTTTTACAGAAAAAGATCCACTCTGATGTCAGAGAACTTCCTTGAAGTAAAACCTAAAGTTGGGTTCAGGTCTATCTGATTTAAACTGATGTTCCATATATGTCTTTCTTGTCTAAATATGGATAGGGAGATAGGGAGTGATGTAAATTTGTGGGGATAGGACTGGGGAGATAGTTCAGCGGCATAAGTGTTCAGTCTCCAGTACATAAGTAAATATGTTGGGATAGGGAGGGACCCAGTGTAAAAAGGTGCAAGAAGGGGCACATCTCCCTATGTTCTGCTTATCTGTGCTGGGAAATTCCGGGGCTTTCGCTGGACAAGTCTCCAACTCTTGTTGGGGGCTGGGGAGTTCAGGATTTGCTGATTCCACCTGTTTTCTCTGGCTTAGCCTCTGTCTCCCTGTGTTGCTGATAGGTACTCAGCCTCAGGTGTGACCAGCAGCCAGGGTATCCCTGCCAGATAGCCCTTAGGTCACCAGAATGCCCCTGTAGCCATTCCTTGTGCACCAGTCTCCACAGGGGAATCTTGGCAGATTTGGCTTGTGCTGTTCCTGCCTTCCACCTTCAACTCTAGCTTCAGTTCCCCAGCCTACCAGCCAGTGTGATGACCACTACCCTAGGGGCTGCTGAGCATTAAGAAGATGCTTAGTGTGTCAGCAAGTTGCACAGGCCTGTAACCTCAGCTACTTAGGAGTTTGAGGTGGGATGATCATGAGTTTGAGGCCAACCTGGCAATTTAGTGAGACCTTGTTTCAAAAAGAGCAGCAAGGGCTCAGCAAAAGAGTGCTCGCCTAGCATGTTTGAGGAGGCCCTGGCTTCAGATCCCAGTACCAGAAGGAAAACAAACAAAAAAGACACCTTACATAACAAAAACTTGTTCTAAACTGATTTAATTTCCATAACACTGGTCTCGGTGTTCTGGAGATGCGTTCCAGGACTTACAGATAGAAAAATCTGTGAATGCTCCTCTCTCATGTAGCACAGTGTGGTATTTACATATAGCCTAAGCACATCTTCCTGTGTAAGTTGCTTTTGGTGAGTTTTGTAGAGCTGGCTTCTCAGCTGGTGCTGAGCCTTGGCTTTCCAACCACACTCTTCATCACAGCTGGAAATACTGTCTGGTCCCAGAACTTGGGATATCTTGGAACAGCAGTCACGAGGCCTCATTATCTTACCTCCAACGTTAGGCGAGAACCACTGTCTCTGATCAATCTTCGCAAGAGGAATGTGGAATCTGGAGAAGAAGAGCTAGCATCCAGGCTGGACCACTACAAGGCCAAAGCTACACGGCACATCTTCCTCATCCGGCATTCCCAGTACCACATGAATGGCGCCCAGGAAGAGGACTGCACATTGACCCCACTGGGTATGTGCCAGTGTCTTGGCTCTCACCCCCTCAATTGGCCTAGCAGGTGTCTGAGTGCTGGGGTCCATAAGCTCAGGCGGGAATATTGTCATTGTCATTATCAGCTGAACTTGCACAGGTGCAAGGCTCCTGCTTATATCCTTAAAAATCCTAGGTCCAGGCCATAGCCTAGCAGGCATGAGGTTCTGAGTTCTGGCCCCAGCACTAAGAAAAACGAACAAAGAAAAACCTCTTGAAAAGCATTGCAGCTGGGCATGGTGGCACACGCCTGTAATCCCAGCACTCGGGAGGCTGAGGCAGGAGGATTGGTGCGAGTTCAAGACCAGCCTGGGCCACAAAAGTGAGCTCAAGGCCAGCCTGAACTGCATAACAAGACCCTGTCTCAAAAAGACAAAAAAAAAAAAAAAAAAAAAAAAAAAAAAAAAAAAAAAAAAAGGCATTGCGGTCAGTGTATGTAGCATGAGATCAAGTTTAGTGCTTGTTTTAGTGGGGCTTGGGGCACAGGGTTCCTGGATCTGCTTGTGCCTTCTGTGTCTTTTGGGCCTGCATACCTAGCCCCAAACCGCTGTTCAGCACTGATGAATCTGCCTGATGAACTTCCTTGTCACGAGGCTTGTTGCTGCACTGGTGTGTGTGCCAGTGGACGGGGGTCCTTGTAACTTCTGCCACAGAGGCTATTTTGTCAGCCTTATGCTATGTTCCTGAAGAAGTTCCTGGAAAAGGGATTGCCAGGTGAGCTGAGTGTTACATTTTGTTCCTAGAGAAGGGTCTTGGTCTATTTCCCAGCCTGGCTTATTAGGCCTATCTCAGCCTCCTTTGTAACTGGGACTCCAGTGTTGCCAGCACAGCTGCCTGACTTGCAATCTTCAACAGCTGATATTTCCCACTCCCCACATTTTCAAGAATTCAGAGGTAGGAAGGGGATTCCAGGCTTTTTCTCCACAGAGCACGCCACTTCTGAGAGCAGTATCTGGCTCCTATGCACAGACAAGAAGTCATTGTGGAAATGGCTGCATCTGGTGGAAGCAGCCTTGTTGGGCCTTTTTCAGTCAGGTGTAAAACATTTGAAAAGAGGCACTGGGGCTGCATCAGGCTACTCGGGAACACTATGATCCCAGTCTTTGTGCAGTAGTACCTGAGAGACACAGGACTAGAGGCCATGCTGGACTTTTTTGTCTTTTTGAGATAGGGTCTCACTGTGCAGTTGAGGCTGGCCTTGAGGTCACTTTTGTAGCCCAGGCTGGTCTCAAACTTGCACTGGTCCTCCTGCCTCAGCCTCCCGAGTGCTGGAATTACAGGTGTACGCCACCACACCTGGCTCCTCTGGACTACCATCTGATGTGTGGACATAACTGAGTATGGGGTAACAAAGGACACACAGCTAGCCCAACTCTGGCAGTGTGCAGGTCATGCAGTTAATGGAGCAGCTGCATCCTCTGTACAGGGAGGAACACAACTAGGTCATCTACTGCTCTTGATCATGACCCAGGCCTGTGAGGAGGGACCCTCGTAGGAGCATGATGGCACATGGGAGCTCTGTCTGCAGGATGTGAGGTCATCCAGGTACTTGAGTTTCTCAGGTGTTTCCCCTTCAAGGTCGGGAGCAAGCAGAACTTACTGGCCTCCGCCTTGCCAGCCTGGGGTTGAAATTTAACAAAATCATCCATTCCTCCATGACCCGTGCTGTGGAGACCACAGACATCATCAGCAAGCATTTGCCAGGTAATTGTTATTTGGGACCTATTCCCTGCCTGACCACTAACCGTGTAACGTGGGTGTAGCGCATTGCCCGCTGAAGCACTATGAGCCCTCTGTCCCCCATAGATGTCTCCAGAGTCAGCACAGACCTGCTGCGGGAAGGTGCCCCCATCGAGCCTGACCCGCCCGTGTCACACTGGAAGCCTGAGGCTGTGGTAAAAGTCGCTGCTGGGCAGCCTGGTGGGAGGACCTGCCGCCTCACCAGCTTGGCCTGCAGTCACTCTGGGCTGATGCTTCCTCGCTCTGCCCTCAGCAGTATTACGAAGATGGAGCAAGGATCGAGGCTGCTTTCCGGAACTACATCCACCGAGCGGATGCTGAGCAGGAGGAGGACAGCTACGAGATCTTCATATGCCATGCCAACGTCATCCGCTACATTGTGTGCAGGTGGGCACCCTGTGGCATGGAGGATAAAGGCCAGGGACAGAGCCAGCATCCCACACGTAGGCCCCCTGCTGTCACCTGCAGGAGCTGAGTTGTCGTGGGAGTCTTTGGTCTGTCTTGGGCAGGGTCCTAGTCAGTTGCACATGGGCTCCTGTCAGGCAGCAGTTTCTGATGCATAGGGAATTGCACAGATGGGTATGTGCCGGTGCCGGTGCCAAGAGCGTGCTGGGTGTGAGCAGCAGGGCCTGGAGGGGAGCTGTGGGTCACGCCTGCTTCCTAACAGTTGGGGGCTGTGCACAACCCACTGTCCCTCGAGCTGGTCCCAGCACTGTTGGGCCTGGTCTGAGTGGGATGCAAATGGACTGCGTGAGTCTCACTAACATATGGGTACCCCTGGGTGACTTGGTAACGGGTAAACAAGTCCCCACAAGCGAGGAGTTCAAATTTGTGTATATCAGGCGCAGCGCTGTTGGTGGCACGGGCGCTTCAGCCTATGTGCAGCTGCTTGGCTCGTACAGCAGAGGCCGGCACGTCCAGGGTGGCATGGGTCCACCTCTGCCTTGGCTCTGCACATGCTCTGTGCTGATCTGATGTTGACAACACATCACATGTCCCATAACAGTCACTAGGTGGTAATGCTAATACTGGAGAGGAACCAGCAGTTACCAGAAACATGGAGTTAGAGCTGCCTTCCCTCTGTTAAATAAAGTGCTGACACAGAGCCAGAGCTGGGGACAGTGACCTTGGAGACGTAGGCAGGAGGATCACAGGCCAGCCTAGGCAGCTTAGTGAGACCCTGCCTCAGCAAATAAAAAATTAATTAAAAACTACATGCATGCTTATACATGGTTGGGGGTTTGCCACCTAGTGGTGAGCAATTGCTCTGCATGCATGGTGCTCCAGGTTTTATCAGCAGTGGCAACACATGTGCATACACACTAAATGCACCCTTTAGCTACTCCTTTTTGTTGTCCTGGAAAAGCAGAAGTTAAATCCTTCCACTTGCAAGGAACTATTGTGTTTCTCGCTTGCATACAGCTTAAGTTGATAGTGTGCCAGGGCCTGGGTCCCAGCATACAAAGTCCCTCAGGTGACCTAAGCCGCATGCCCCACGGGGCTGTGTTTCCGTTGCACTCAGCTGCTGCTGTTCTCTCCCCAGAGCGCTGCAGTTCCCTCCAGAAGGCTGGCTCCGCTTATCCCTGAACAACGGCAGCATCACCCACCTGGTGATCCGCCCCAGTGGCCGAGTTGCACTCCGGACCTTGGGGGACACAGGCTTCATGCCACCTAACATGGTCACCCGGTCCTGAGGTCGCTGCAACACTACCCTGTCTTGTCCTGGCCATGCTCCAGCTGCAAGCAGACTGAGGCCGGTGGGGAGAAGTGTCTCGGATCATGCTGGGGATGTGCCTGGAACTCGCCTCTGCCGAGGTGAGGAAGGCTGCTGCTCACTGCCTGGCTTCTCTGCCCCACAGGACATCTGTGGCCTGTTGGATGACTAGGGTGCATGGCTGTCACACTGGGTCCTTGGCAGGACTGCCAAGGTTTTGTTCACAGCTTGCTCGCCATTCCATACTTTTTTTTTTTTTTTTGTTCTGGCAACCTGTTATCATTTAAATATTTGTCAATTAAAGACTTTTCTCCTCTGGGTCCTTGCTTTAGAAGTGTTTCTGACTTGGGTTGGGGCCCTGACATTGCTGCATCTGCACTTGCACGGCCAGGACCTGAGGCTATGCAGAGGGCAGGTCTGGAGGAGAAAGCTCGGTGGTCTTCCTGGAGCTGTGTGACGCCCCATGCTGCTGGCTTCAGCTTTGCACTGGTGACCAAGTCTCATGGGCATATGGGTTAAAATACTCAGATACGTATCTCTCAGTATTGTGTAACTGCAATTTTTATTACAATTTCTATGGTTATGAACATTTTCTGCAGTCAATACAATAAATTGTGTTACCTGATTTTCCCTGTCATCTTGGAAATAACTGCATAATAAAGGTTTTTGGGTGTTTTTTTAAAAAGTATTGTGACTCACTGTTTCATAGAAAATAGGAAGCTTGGGTTGGCAAGATGGCTCAGCAGTCTAAAATGCCTGCTTAGGCAACCACAGGGACCTCAGGTTCAAGCCCCAGCACCACATGCTGCGACAGCCCCACCCCCAGGGCAGGCTGAGCCAGCCATAATAAAGAAAACAGGAAGCCTCTGCTGACATACAGCAGTGTTGTCAAGCAGGTGCCTGGGTGGGAGGCCCTCATGTGCCATGGACCCAGGCCTCTGCAGGGCTACCTGGAAACACCACCTGACTCACTACTGCTAGAAGTGGACAGTGTGTGGGTGATGAGCGGTCTCCCACGGCTGTGTTGTTCAGTGTAACCTATGATCAGTGCCAACAGCATCCTGCATGCCAGTTTCACAGGAGAAGCCTCAGGTCTGAGGGGCCCTGGCACCACTTGCAAAGAATTGGGTCTTCTCTCCTGGGAGGTACAGCGCTTGCTCTGAATGAGGTCAGTCCCCTCTCCAGTGCAACTGACTACCTGTTAACAATGAACAGAGGTAATATTACACTCAAATTGCAACAGTGGCCAAGAGTGGGCTCCTTGCACTGGCCCGGGGTGTTGGAGGCAGCCAGAGTTGTTTGTCAGTGGATCAAAAGAATCTGTTGCTTCCATAAGCAAAAAGAAGTTCCAGGATTATGCTACTGAAGTCAGTGGTGTGGAGTTGGGCTTTCAGACTTTGGAATAGTTGGACTCACTTTGTTCTCAAGATACAAAACAGTAACCTGTATTTTTTTTTTTTTTTTTTAAATTCATAACTGACTCCTTTTGTAGGTTCCTGGCACATTTTTCACTGCTGATTGCGAAATCTTGCTCTGTAGATCTTCCAGTGGTCTCCCCTCAGTGTCTCTAGGCAGTGGCAGTTCAGAGGATGCTCCTGGCTCAGTGAGCCACAGGGATGATCCGTTGCCTGGTGCCCAGCAAGCCCTGGCCACAGATACCTCCAAGTGGAAGCCCAGTGACAGAGGGAAGCTCCTTGCCTGCAGAGCTGCGAGGGAGCTGTGCCTTTGTGACAGTTAACTACAGATTCAGAAGCACTGAGAACACACCTTGAAGGACTGGTTGAAAGTGGCAGCTGGCTCCCTATGACCACTATGCTGTTTATTTCACAATACTTCCTTATTGAGTCTGGGCGTGATGGCGTGCACCTATAATCCCAGCACTTGGGAGGTACAAGCAGGAGGATCACTGTGAGTCAGCAGTGAGACCCTGTACGAAAAACAAAACAAAACAAAACAAAAAACTTCCTTATGAAATAGAGGGGAAAGTGAGCCAGAAAGCAGATGTAACTTGGACAGGGGCAAGTATCACCAACAGAAGAGGCCCATACTGCCCTGACTTCTGCCAAGACCACCTCTTGGCACAACTACGGATGGTTCTGGGTATGGTCTCTGCTGGTATGTTGGGCACATCAATTAGCAGCACTCTGGCTGGCTTTCTCCAAAACAGTGGGGATTTGGAGTGTTTGATACTACCTCTGAGGTAGACACACCATTAACCTTGCAGAAAGGCCTCCCACTGCCAAGTGCAGCTGTAAAATGTAGTTTATTAGACACAAAAACTTTTTCACAATCAGGGCCAAGGAGATAGCTCAGTGGCATAAGTGTTTGCCTGGCAAGCACAAGGTCCCAAGTTTGATCCCCACCCAATACTGCCAATAAATAAATAAATAAGTAAGTAAATTTTCCACAACCCTATAAAAAAACAAAGAGGTAGGGCCAGCCAGATAACTCAGCGGATTAAAGTGCCTGCTTAGGCAGACACAAGAACCAGGGTTTAATCCCTGGCATGCCCTGTCCCCAGGGTGTGCTGAGATGGTGATTAAGACTGAGCATTATGGCATGTACCTGTAATCCCAGCATTTGGGAGGCTGAAAATAGGAGGATCACTACAAATCCAATCTGTAGTAAGACCCTGTAGACCTTGTACTAAATGTGCGTGCATGCATGTGCGTGCACACACACAGACACAGACACACACAGACACACACAGACAGACACACACACCCCAGCAGCCAGTAAGCCAGGTGTAGTGCAGCACCTACTACAGTCCTAGCCCTCAGGCTTAGGTGGGATCTGCTGGAGCCCAGACATGACACTGTCTCAACAAATAGCAAATACGCCACTGTCAGGTTAATGTGTCACTAGTTCATTAAAATATTGCCATGGGTTTATTAAAAAGGAGCTTATACCCAGATATAAGTAAGGGTGCTTTGTGAGAATATGCTGTAAAAATAATTTATTCAGCACCCAGCACCCACATGACAGTGTTTAGGTGAATATGTATTGCCCTGTCTTAACGAAAGCAGAAAAACTCCTAAGGGGCCTAAAACTTCACAGAATGGACATTTATAAAACTAAGGCAAAAACAATTTTAATTGCTATGTATTTACAACAACATACAAGATGATGTAATAAGAATTCAAAGAGATCATCACTAAGTATATTTTCCATGTTCTGAGAGTAAGGATGCTTTTAAAAATACAACTGTTCTTAGAATGACAATTGTGGGGCTGGGGAGATAGCTCCGAGGCACAAGTGCCTGCTGGGCAAGTGCAAGGTCGTGAGTTCGAACCCTGGTCCCACAAAAAAAAAAAAAAAAAAGAATGACAATTGTCTTATATTCAGATCTTGTCTGTTATACAGCAAATGAAAACATTCATGTAACAAACTTAAGTTTTAAAGATGAACTCTCAATTCTACTATGTTTGACCTGTTTATCGTAAGAAATAAGCTTTTTTTTGTGTGTGTGTGTGGGATCGGGGTTCAAACTCATGACCTTGCACTTGCCTGGCAGGCACTTGTGCCACGGAGCTATGTCCCCAGCCCCTGAAATGAGCTTTTTAAAAAAGTATGTTTCAATTCAGAATTTTTATGAAAAAAAAATCTTACACTATCACTGTATATTTTCAAACAATAAATTCTGGAAAATTCTAACTGTTTTACAGAAGGCACTGAGGCTGGCTAAGGCAGGGTGTGGAACTTGTTCTGGACCAGACCTCAGGTGTCCACAAAGGAATCTCCCCCAGGGAACAGGGCAGCAGGCACACAGTGACTCCCCCATACTCTTATTTCCATAGGCCTGGGGCCAGTGCCGGGGAGAAGGCTAGAGGGATGGAAATGGCTCAGAACCGATTCTCAGGAGTGGCATGATGCTCTTTGCTTTGCATTTTAGAGAGAGGGTCCTGCTATGCAGTCCAGAATGGCCTTGAATCCTGCATGGTCTCAGCTGGCCTGAAACATCTGATGAGTCTCCTGCCTTACCCTCCCAAGTGTTAGGATCACAGGCATGTAGCATCCACACCCAACTTCTGTCAGTAAAGTTTCCAACCCTGAAAATGCAACAGTTAAGCTCATCTTCTCTCTGCTACCAACAGATGGGAAGCCACAGGGTGCCATCATCATTCACTAGGAAGCTAGTCTGGGAGAAGGGGGCCGAATGCAGCCCATCCATGTGAATCCTGGGTGGAGTCAGTGGGGCACTGCAGGTAATACCACTGAGTGCACCTGAAGTCACTGCCATATGAACATTACACAAGATCTGTACTTCAGGTGGTTGTTGACAGCTTCTTCTATGACATCATTCATTTTTACTTCTAAGTAGAACATTTGCATTTCTAAAATCCCTGTATCCTTAAAGTGCAGATTCTACCTTACTTAGAATATGCTCCTTTAGGAAATCTTGAAATCTTACCAAAAAGCACACTACCCTCTTTGAAAACAGAGGGAGTGAGTGCCCTTACAGGGCTGTGAGCTGGGTGCCAGGGAACACAGTCCGGCGCAGGAGGTGTCCACGCCCGGGGCTGTAAGGCGCTGGGCTGCCCAGACCAGGGGAGGAAGGGGCATGGCCAGGCCTTCCAGGGCTGCCACCAGCTGGAGCCCTTCGCCCGAGTCTGCTGGTGTGAGGGACGCCGAGTTCTGGGAGTTGACACTTGAGCTTTCCTTTCAGTGCAGGGCTTGACCAACTAGGGAGAAATAAAAAGATCACTTAGCCAGCAGTAGATTCCTGAAAATGGTGGGAACTCAGGACAGTGACAGGCTGGGAGGGGCCATCCAGTGCCAGACCTGGACAGAAAACCCACACCATGTTGCTCTTGAGCCCTAGCTACTGGCCTTGCACCCTTGGTTCACAGCACCATGTCTGCCCTATGTCTGTCCTGCTAGATACATGTTCGTTGGGGACAAAGCGTGCATCAGCCTGCCTGGGGGTACAGCTGTGTGACAGTGCATGCACAAGTGACCTGGCCTTCCAGACCCAACTCATGACACCTCCCCCATTCCCCACCCCACCCCCACACACCTCTGCCTATCTGCAGGCAAGCAGCACAGGACAGCACTCCTCCAGCGATGTACAGCCGGGTACTGAACAGGGTCCACATCCACACCCTGCAGAGCTGCCAGAACATCCTGGTCCAGCTTGCATGGCTCCTCTCTAGAACGCACAACAAAGGGACACAAGAACAAGTCGAAACAGCCCCAATTTTCAAAAACACAGACTTTTAAGACATTACTGCATTCTTACTTTTATATATTTTTTGAGACAAGTTCTTATTATATAACCCAGGCTGACCTCAAATGTGTGACCTTCCTGTCTCAGCCTCCCAGGTATACACCACCATGGCCAGCTTATCTCACTGCATTTTTAACTCAAGCATCCAGCAAATGAGTAAAATGGTGTGTAAGAATCAATCTGGCCTGGGGCCAGCAAGATGGCTCAAAGGTCTAAACTGCCTGCTTAGGAAAGCTTAAGCAACCACTGGGACCATGGTTCGATCCCCAGCACCACATGCTGCACCAGCCCCCACCCAGCATAAGCTGAGCTGGCCATAACATAAAAGAAAGAAAGTAAGTAAGTAAGTTAGGGAAAAAGAATCAATCTGGCCTGCGTAGAGAAACCAAACCATTCAGAGGCTCAAGGATCAGCTCAGGGCTGTGGACCCCTTGTGCTACGGTGAGAGCACAAGGGAGGCAGGGTCACCTCCAGGTCCCAACTGCAGCGCTATATGCCCTGCTGGATGTGGCTCCCAAACATAAACCACATTCTTAGATCCTACCCAATAGTCTGGAGGCCTCTCCTTTCCTAGCCAGAGCTGGAAGCAGACTTGCCCAGCTGGAGACCCTGCTCCACCTACCCAAGCATGACAGACAGACAGCTGCCACCTAGTTACACTGGGAAAACAGGTGGCTTAAAAGAGCTGCGCACAGGGTCCCACACTTACCCACAAAGAAAGGGCCTGCTGGTCGGGGTGGTTACAGGCCCTGGCACAGCCTGGGACTCGGAATTCAAGGACATCATGGCCATCACAGCTGACACACCACTTTCTGCCCCTATCTGGTTATTTCTGAGTTTGTCTGCAGGAAGGGCAGGAGTCAAAAAACCATTTTCAATTGTGTTCTTTCTCTTATCTTCAGTTTTCTTATCTGTATTTGGTGTCTTGGAAAGGCTATCACCTTGGTTTTGCAAATTCAGTTTATCAAACTCAAGCATCAAGCCAGAGACACAGGACAGAAGGGTCTGCTCTGTTCCAGGGACTTCTGGTCTCCCACACAGGGTCTGGCTGGGACTCGGGGGACAGCAGAGCCCATTTGGGGCTGGACTGCACGGCCCTGAGACTCCCACACTGTCGTCTGCTTTAGCACCAGGCTCCAAGTTCTTGAAAACATCAGCCTCGGGCTGGCTGTGGCTTTGAGCTGTATTCCGCCGATTTTTCATTTCCTCCAGGCTCACATCACCATCCCCATCTAGAAATGCTCC
Source organism: Myocastor coypus (assembly GCA_004027025.1). Taxonomy (NCBI): domain Eukaryota; kingdom Metazoa; phylum Chordata; class Mammalia; order Rodentia; family Myocastoridae; genus Myocastor; species Myocastor coypus. The sequence goes on along the minus strand of PVJA010039234.1, from coordinate 757 downwards.
CACAGAAACAGAGTTGCTGCACTGCTTCTCAGGGCCTGCAAGCAACAAAGCAGACACATTATGGACCCCACCGTGAAAATCAGGGAGAACTGGCCAATCTGCTCTCAAAGCAGGAATGGGGAGAAGGGCTGCAAGCAGTCCAGACCACCAGTCCTCTGATCTGCTGGGCTCCTACAATTCCATGAGGAAGTAAGTCAATGGTGAGTAGCACTGTGCCCACTTAAGGGAAAGGTTGTTTTGTTGTCAAGACAGAAGCCATTTGCCTTTCAAGTGCTATTGAGGAAATGTCTATTATTATATCATCATCATCATCATCATCATCATCATCATCATCATCACTATTATTTTTGAGACAGAGTCTGCCTTGAACTATGTAGTCCAAACCAGCCACAAACTTAGTAACCTGCCTGCCTCAGCCTCCTGAGTACTGGGATTATATGCCACCATGCCCAGATTAAATTAATAAATTCTTAAGCAAATAATTATTATGCAAATATATTTCTGTGTACAAATACACTTACAAAAAAGTCTTGATTTTTCCCCCCTTTTTAATTATTTCACATCATTCATTACTCTTTTTTTTTTTGTCTTTTTGAGACAGGGTCTCACTATGCAGTTCAGGCTGGCCTTGAACTCACTTTTGTAGCCCAGGCTGGTCTTGAATTCGCATTGATCCTCCTGCCTCAGCCTCCCAAGTGCTGGGATTACAAGCGTGAGCCACCACGCCCGGCTTTCATTACTCTTTTTTTTTTTTTTT